>LHUT01005802.1:7318-19724 GCA_001412135.1 Silene latifolia subsp. alba | reverse complement strand
CAATTGTTAAATGGGTTGATTTTGTATCTACTTTCTCTAATGCGGATCATGATTTTTGGTGATTAGAACCCCATTCTACGCAATATTTGTGCATACCCGCCCTAAAATAGACCAATTATTTTGGGAATTAAATTTCTGGATCATGCTTACACACACGAGACTAGGTTTGTTTTGTGGTACTTGTTTCCTTGGAAGCAATGTGTACTTGAAATTGGTTCCAACACATAGGAAGTATTCTGAAACAATTCCATTTGAATTAATCCAACATTCAGAAAACATATGATCTGAGGTTGCAGTTTCTGTTACAATGAAACTGAATTTCATCCAAGGATTAGTTGATGTCAACTTTGAAATGAAACTAGGCATTTTTTTACATCATTGATTAAATTGACCAACATTGCAATTATCTTTGTTGAACGCAAAATTAATTCATCAATACAAAAGTTTCAGATTGATGAATAATTTTGCAGGCAATGCCTTACTCAAGCACGGTGTCGAATAATTTTAGTGGTGTCGAATTTATGCAGGCAATGCCTTACTCAAGCACGGTTCTGAACTGTGCTTGATTCCCCGTGATACAGTTGGCACAGTTGGTTCTTCATACTCTTCTTAGGTGATCCACCAGTCCACCACACATATAACTAGGTGACGCTCGATCCCGAGTTTACTTTACTGCTGTAAACTTGAGGTTCATACACTCAACTTATCTTTCCAACATGTGCTACACATTTTCCACTTGTTCAACAAAAGCTGTGAAATGCTCTGTACCAATGTGTGCTACACATTTTCCACTTCCGATCCATAGCTCATTAGTTGAACACTAACAAGCCAACTAAAAATCCCCCTCGGGAAAGCTTCCCCTAATTCGCTCTTCTTATCGTATATGATTGATTATTGAAAATCTCGGCGCATTATTCATCATGGATTATTCAATCAACATCTTGTTTTCAACCCACAATAAAAAGCTACATACACTACACTCCATACCCCCATTTCAAATACACTAGTAACACAAAAATTGACATCACTTTTTAATCTTTTCATATATAGGATGTATATCATTACTCAGTAGTCGACACCTTTTATACATCAAGTACTAGTGGTTGAGTTAGGGGAGGACTAGCAGGGGCGCTCGCGCCTGCTGGAGGATGAAAATTTTAAAGTTTTTAGTTAGAATTTTTAAACTTTTTTCGAATTTCCCGAATACTATTACCCGTTTGCCCCCAGTCAGTTTAAATCCTAGTGCCGCCATTCAACATGATTTAAATTAAACCTTCACTCGAATGCAACTCTTTTCATATAAGTGCTTTTTAACTATTGTACGTGACTATAATGATGATGCTTTATGATAAGTTACTATAGCACCTCAAATAGTATACATAGGAAGCATGGGTCGTATTGTTGGGTGTTTTGATTGCTTGATGTTAATATTGTTGGCCTTTGTCTCTAAGTGGTTCAGCACTTAATGCTAACCACACAAACCTGTCCAATATAAATTATGAGGGTCCGATTCACCCAACTTTTTTATGAGACTCGTGTTTTTACTTTAAGTTCTACCCTCCCAACATCCAGCAGTAGCTAACACTAGGTTTTTGTAAAACCGTTTTAAGTCAAAACCTTTTGCCTGATTTAATGGCTGTAGCTAACAGTATCGTTTTAACTTGGAACGACCCAAAAAATTTTGTGCACTATAAATATCAAAATAGTGCAATGTTGTTTTAAGCTTTTTTGGTAGTTGCAGGTGTAAAAAGTTGTATAGTGGAAGGATGATAGTGAAAGAGCAATAAAGCACTACCTTTGATTTAAAGTAGACGTATATTGTTTCACAAATTCTCATTATAGACGGATAGACACTATCCGTCTATATGTATAGACGGATACCATTTTTCCTCACAAAATACCCATTTCGCCATAAAGTGGGAAGCACATGGGGGTGCCCCATCTTGTCCCCCTACCCATTTTATTAGAGGTTGTTACCCGTCTATTCGCCCCACCCGTTTATATCAAGACCTATTGATATTGTTTAATGAATCAAGGTTTGCCGCATGTTTCGGCAGCACTTTTCTTCCTTTTATATCTTCTGGACAGCACTCTAGTGAATTAGTGTTATTCTATTATCTTTAAATCATCATTTGTTTCCTGCTTGAGATTATTAATTCCATGTAAATGTCCTTTAAAAGTTCAACTTTACTTTGATTAATATAAGTCTTGTCTCATGTTCTTTGGGATTAAATGTCATTCTGTCCCTATTTTTGGTCTAGGATTACCTTTTGATTTACCACTAATGAGATTGTTTTTTAGGTTAACATTTTAACCTAATAATAACTAAGATCAATTTACTATTGAGGATAAATTGCATATTTGAATATCTCCTCTCTTTTTATACCATCCTTAAATTACAACTCTTTTTAATACTTGAGGACGACATTCAGTTTGATGTTGGCCTCAAATTTTTAGAGCAATGCTATCGACCTTCTCTTTTCAACATTTTTCTCCAACCTTTTTCTCTAATACAACATTGAAATATAATTTCGTCACTTCAGTTGATAGCATTGCTCCGAGTCTTTATCAAAGATTTAAGGTGCACTGAAGTTGAAACAATTAAACGAGCTAAGTGTATCATTGATGAGAAAAGAAATAACCCGGGATGGCGGAATTTCGAATTTGATATTGGAGAAATACACCCATTTAGGTTTTGGTTTGACGTTGTTGTGATATTATTTGGGTCAGACCTTGCAAAATGCACAATCCTCTTGGATTTTTGAGTAGTTTGAAGTCAACTACATTTGCTGGAAAATTAAGCTGAACATGTGTCATTACTGATCAAATACAATTTTAACAGAAAAGATTAGGAAGTTAGCAATAAAAAATAAATGTTGGTTGAGTAAATAGTGATGGAAATCAGTAGCAGACATAAATATCTATGTCTCCCGCTCCATGTGTCACATTCAAGTACAGAAAAATACGGGAAACTCACTGTCATTTCTGATTTCCGAATGCTTCCACGATTCCTGGCCATGCAATTCCCATTCCTTGTAAATTATGTTTACCACCCCCTCACATTAATTTGCTATCAACTTATCTTATACTCCATTATTTAGTCAATTAGGCTAACTTGGTCATGTATACATAAATAAATAAATGAAAAAGAAATGCTCGATTCATACGGACTAGTTTCAAACGGCCTTATGTGACTATTTTTATAATAAAATGTGACCATTTAATGACAAAATGTTTTAACCAGTATTTGTTGTTCAGTTAACTTTTTGTTAAAAAATGGCCACATTTGACTGTAATTGGATCACATATGACTATATGACTCGTCTAAAAACACAAAAATGAGCTTCTAAAGGAAAACCTTCTGTGAATAAAAAAGACAAAAGTTTAATTTAAATGGAGTGTGTATGGGACTTGCTAAATCCCGCACGCCAATTTACTTAATCCCGCACATTTTTTCCCATTATTCCGTGTATGCCCTTCTCATTTCTTACCCTACCAAAAGAGAAACAAGAGAGAATTATTAAAAACCCGACTCAAACCCAATGTTTACAACCCCGTCTCCCTCCTCCAACCTCGTCTCCCCTCCCGTGGCCCACCATGGTCACCGGCAACGACCGCAAACGGTTAATAAGAAATTAAGAACTCCGTTCATTCATTGTACTACAAACTCTTGTGTTTCAAAACCTCGTCATATGTGCAGTAAATTAGATGCAGTACATTATTAGAAACACAGATTGGATAAGTGTTTGACCTAAATGTTCATTAATTTGATCAAATCATTGTTACACGGAGTATGAAATAGGAAAAATTCGAAGTCGAATAAAATCAGCAGAAAAAATTACAGTATTTAATTATTAATTAATAATACTACCAGTTTAAAGCGAAATACAGATCAAATGCAATTGACGGCGGAAAACGGTGAAGATGAAGAACGGCATGGTCTGTGAGAGTGACGAAGATGAAGACGATTTGTTCAAGTCGTATGATTAAGGCATCAAAATTGGGTTTGAGTTAGGTTTAGTTTTTTTTTTTTTTTTTTTTTTTGGGTGAAATGGGAGGGGCATATTCGGAAAAATCGGTAATTTTGTGTAGGATTGAGTAAATTAGTGTGTAGGAAATAGCAATTACGTATTATTATCAAAGGTAATGAATTGTTGTGGTACTAAAAATAATACGGAGTAGTCCATCATCAATTGATAAAAACATATTTTACTCTAAATATTCATATTAACCAAATCCCAAATATATCGTCTACCATATACTTCCTTAAAAATACCCAAACACGTTAACCTCAAATACACCGATCACTCCGCAATTTAGTTAACAACTAGGCCGATATTATACCACTGCCAAGTGCCAACATAGTCAAACCCAAAATAAACCACTCCCCTTTAGAGACTCACTAATCACACACTTTCCATTTTTAGAACTGTGCAATGTGCATGGCCAATTGACTTGAACATAGTATCCATCGCAACAACAGTTCTAAAAATGGAAAAATGTGCCACCGCAGCAACCGCCGGAAACCGATCAAAACCTCGGCGGAAAGTGATATACGCCGGCATTATACTCCGGCGACGGCGCTGTTTACGGTACTGGCTAATATTACCGTTACTATACATATGTGGACTCCTACTATGCGCTCGATCTTTCTCTCTCTTCTTTTTCCCCAATTCTCCACCTGGTTCCGTCTATCGCTCCCATCACATCTTCCTCAATCTTCGTCCTCGCATTCTTGCCGATTTCTCTAATCATCTTGAGGTTTTTCTCTTCTTTTATTTAATGTTTCTTGGGTTCCATTTGATTGTATACGTTTTTTAAAATCTCGCTTATTTTGAAATTCGTATACGATTAAATGGAATGTTTTGTTTATAGTATGTTGACTTTCGACTTCCTAGGTTCTCATGCTGTTAAAGTTGGGGAAGCAATGAAAATTACGTGTTTTTTAGTTAGAATTTTCGATTTTTTTTCCAAGTTACTCGATTGAAGTATAATTATTTCTGAAATTTTCGATCTGTATTTTAGTCGTTTTAACTCCGAAATTGGAATTCTGGTCCCGCAACTAACTTTTGGGTGGACGCTTGTTCATTATGTGTGTTTAACTCATTCGACTGAATTGTATACATTTTTACAATAATCCCTCATATAATTTGATTTTTTTTTACAATATACATTTACCTGAAAGTTAAATAATTGCCGTAGCTCACAAGTCACAATGTGTGAGTTGATCATTCCCGTCACATAATTTTGACCTGTTAAACTTGTGTTCATCTTTATTTTGCTGATTTAATGCGGATTTTGCTTGTTTGATTGACTTAACATTCATATAGTGTACTGTAATTCAATTTTGGAAGTGTGAGATTTTGTTTTATCGAAGCGGAAATGGAATTTGTTAGGTAACGATAAATTCTTCTTTAGTTGAGAGAGTAATAAGTAATATACTGCAAGATTCAGCAATAACTGCAATGTTCATGAAAAGATTTGTGTTATTTTTTTGGTTTCATAATTAGTCTCATACACGGACTACTCCGTATTTGTTTATAGATTAGAGAAATAATATCTACAAGATGTGTAAGGAATTTTTTTGCCATTTTTTTTTTTACCAAATTGTGGTGAATTTGCGTTTCATCGAACTGGAGGTATTGACTGCTTGTTGATATGGGGTGATCAATATGATAAATTGGACTGAATAACGCAGTATTATACTTAGTGCATGGTTTTCTTTAATCGGGCTTTATTGACACCAAATATGGAATATATATGAATTATCTGGTGTTTATAAGTTCATGTTTGTACCTTGCAGCTGTCTTCTGTTTGGAAGTATAAAAAATTAAAGAAGCACAAGCCTTGTGAAATTATCACTGGTGGAATGCAAGTGGGTAAGGAGACTGAGAGTCGTGTATTACTACTTCCGCTTGTTAGTTAATATTCAGTAAGGTAGATTGTAGTCTTAAAAGTTCTTAATTTGTCTCTTCAGGTGGTTCAGAAAGTAATGGTTATCTCATTGTTGAAGCTAATGGTGGCCTCAATCAACAAAGATCTTCGGTATGTCGAATATTAGATTTGGCTCCTATTTTTGTCGAAACTTGGAATTTGTTATTTCAGAAAGAACGTGTTTATTTCCTGAGACGTCATATTTTGGGTGGCAGATATGCAATGCAGTGGTTGTTGCTGCTTTGTTGAATGCCACACTAGTGATTCCACGTCTTGAGTATCACAATGTCTGGCAGGACCCAAGGTTTGTGATCCTTCTCATTTTTATGGATGATTAATATGGTCGAATGTCATTGTATGTCGCCGTCCTAATCTTTTTGGATATGCAAATAGGGCGTGTGCCACTCGCCTAAGTACGTCTAGACCGAGTCAGGCCTTTAAACAATATCACACAGAATGTATGTGGCTTGATAATAGAAGTACAAAACAATATGATGTGCAGAAAGATTGTAATGTATTACTGATAATTTGAAATAAAGTAATGTAGAATTGAGGTTACAAGATATGGAATCAATAAAACTTGAATGCCTTGCAAACTTGGCCGATGGCCTCTATTAATATACGGCCTAAGGCCTCTTTGGACCAATAGGTGTCTTAGACACCTCTTGGCTTGGCGCCAAGGAATTGCGCCAAAGACATGGCTGTTATGGGGAGGCTTGGCGCCAAAGGGAGGTGCCAATTGATGATGCCCTGTGGTTGCCTTGGTTCCTCTTCGGCCTAGTAACCACCCGCGTGGACTAGTCATGCTAGGCATGAGCTGGCTGTGATAACCTCAACTGTAGTTGAGCTGGCCGCAGCTGCTTGAACTGGCCTTGAGCTTCTCACTACTCGTCTTGAGCTATCCGCAACATTTTTGAGCTATAATTTGCGTCATAGGCACGCATTTGAGCTTGAAACAAAAGTGGGTCGTGACACTCTGCTTCTAGTATTTAATGTGATCACACAAGCACTTTGTTCTTCCAGTCAATGACTGAACAAAGATTTGGCCATTATCATAGGGTTGCACCTCGTGGCTATAGTTTTTTTTTTTCATTGCATGATACTGCTTATGTCTTTTCACTGTTATATGAAGGGATATCGATCGTATGGTGCTCTTTTGATTGATTTGAAAATTTTCATAATTACTGAATCTTGCAGTGGATTTGATGATATCTATGACGTGGATCATTTTGAAAGCACACTTGGTAACATCATAAGGGTGACTCGGGAACTGCCTACCACATTGATGGAACAGTACGATAACAACATCAGCAGAGTACCAATTGTCCGAGTTCCTGCTTGGTCTACCATTAATTATTATCATGAAGAAGTTCTTCCCATCTTACGGAATCAAGGGTATGTCGGATTTATCTCTATGGAATCATACTTGACATGTATCTAAATGGATTTCTACAGATGTTTTATTCACCCTTTGGTTAAATAGGAATTTGAAATCGCATTAACACCCAGTCTCGCCCCCCCCCCCCCCCTCCACACACACACACACACACGGCAATCTCTGCTTATTGCAAATCCAAGCATCCTGGTAAATGATTATCTTATAATATGTTTACATAGTTTCAAAAGTTTTTTGTGTCACAACTCACATAGTGACTTCTGCTCATATTTGCAGACATAATTGGGATTTACATGGCTTGAATATTGATATATACTTTGTTGTTGATTAGGTTTGTCCGATTAGCTCCTTTTGCCAATAGATTGGCAATGTATCTTCCTCCAGATATACAGCTTTTAAGATGCCTAGCAAACTACAAAGCTTTACGATTTGCCTCTCCCATTTCAACACTTGCTAAAAACATAGTAAAGCGAATGATGGAGAAGAGTACAAGGTCTAGTGGGAAATACATTTCCATCCATCTACGCTTTGAGGAGGTAGGCAGGAACATTGCAGTTCCAGTTGAGTTTACTTGTGTTTTCTTCTCTTTCTGTCATTAATTTCTCCCCTTTTCAAACTTCATCGTTGTGTGTCTTGGATTGGGCATATAGGACATGGTAGCTTTCTCTTGCTGCATTTACGATGGAGGTTTCAGAGAAAAGTTTCACATGGACTTTGTTCGAGAGAAAGGATGGAGAGGCAAATTTAAACGGAGGGGCAGGTCAATCAATCCTGGACTCAATCGAATGAATGGAAATTGCCCTCTAACTCCTGTGGAAGTATGTTTGCTATTTTGATAAACTGATTTTATGTGGATTCTTTACTTTTTAATTCTTCTTGGTCCCATTCTAACAGTAAAATTTAAATGTACATACACCCTCCTGATAGAAAGCATCATACACAAATGTATGCTTAATATTTCTCCCCTGTCTGTTTCTTGTCAGCACAGGTTGGAATGATGCTTAGGGGAATGGGATTCGACAACAATACATCAATCTATTTGGCGTCAGGAAAACTATATCAGGAGGAAAGGCATTTAGCTCCCCTGTTACAAATGTTTCCACTTCTCTATACCAAGGAATCACTTGCAACCAAAGAAGAGCTTGCTTATTTCAAGGTAATTATTGTTGTCCACTGTCAATAAGATAGAAATCATTCAAGGCTTTCATTCAGCCAAAATTAGTTGGTTTTTTCGTCTTTTATATAGTTTAACGTAGTTTCTATTTCCGGTGAAGTCAAATACTTGCTAATCTCTTGTTTCGAAATTATGATGGTATAAAGCTCACTAAACTGGCTGGCCTTCTACTTACTGTAAAGTAGCAGTCATGATGCTATTCTTAACGTAATTTTCATTATGGATCATCTGAAAACAGACCCTTTGTGACTTCAACATGCCCCCTAACCCTGCCCTTACATGGACCTCTTGAGGCGTTGGGGTAATGTCGTTTTGTGTATTGAAACTGAAATTCAAGGAATAAAATGGTGCCTTTGATCATATATCAGGAGACTTCACGAAACTGAATTGCATGTGGCAGGGCTATTCGTCAAGACTGGCAGCTCTGGATTACATAGTTTGTTTACTTAGTGAGGTGTTCGTAACAACTCAGGGTGGAAACTTCCCACATTTTTTGATGGGACACCGCAGATTTTTGTATGGTGGACATGCAAAGACCATCAGACCCGACAAACAAAAGCTTGCTTTTCTATTTCACAACACGAGCATTAGGTAACTTTCTTCATTGCTTTCTGATTGAAATATGGCATCCATAGTTTCTGGTAACTTAAAGCATGTTTATACTTCAGTTTTACAGTAGTACGTTTTTGTTTAGGTACTAAACTTGGTTATGACTGAGAGGTGATTTCTACTCTTAAACAAGTGTCAAGGTTCAATTTGTGACTTGCTAATGAATTAAACGAATTTGATAAGAGTCTTGCCTCTATGCATTAAATTACCTTCAGATGGAAACTACCCCGACTGTCCATAGGGCCATAGGGGATACACCTAATCAACAAACACAAATATTTTTGGTTTGGTGCAGAAATTAGAATCACAAAAATTTATAACCAATTCTTATTTGTGGCAGTTGGCCTGAAATACAAGATAAGGTGAAGTTAATGCTGGTTGAAAGCAATAGAGAAGGGCTTATGGTGCCAGGAATCAGCAAATCTAACCGGAAAAACTCAGTTTACAAACATCCATTTCCAGAATGCAGTTGCCTTCAGGAAGCACAAAACCTTACTGTCAATCAAGCCAACATCGACGATGTACTAAATCAAAATTTAAAGCTTATCATTTGAAGGCCGTAGTTGATTCACCTATCATTGGCACACAAGTGCAGAATTGGCTCGTTCATCTGTGATACAACTCAATCATCTAACACGGGTCGTCATCTAATAATCGACTTAATTGTCATGTTAGTTACCGATTATGTGACATGTTCTTCAAGTCAGGTTAAAAGATCACTGCCGATAGATTGTGTTGGTATTAGCTCTGTGACTACCAAAAGTTGCACGAGAAAGCTCGGGTGTGGATTGGAGTTTGCTTATGGTAATGCACTATGAGCCTGTGAATCAGGAACTTGGCTTGAAAACAGGAGTTGTTCTGCAAAATTTTGGTGTAAAATATATCTGCAAGATGATCAACAAAATGCAGAGTAGGCAATTCATGCCCTAAATTTCCTCCTCAATTGTCTATGGTAATGCCCATTTCATTGATAACTTTTAAGGTTAGTATTTGTTCTTGAGTTGATTTATTGTTTGATGAAATTTTATGATCACCTTCTTGTCAATTAATGTAGAAGGTTATTCGTTGTACTGCTTGCTCTTGTAAAGTAGGGGTCTATTGATGTAGTTTTTGACGCAATTTTCATCTCGGGTCATTCACTACCTCTTTTTGTTGCTAACACTAGGATAAGGCTGCGTACATCCGACCCCCTATACCCTGGCAATTTGGCGGGAGCCATTGGTTTTGGGATGAAAACATATACAGTGGAATAGAATTTTTGTGCTAGCATATCGAGACGGGGCTGTAGATGGGCCTAGGCCCGTCAATGAAATTAACATTTAGCTACCCTTTTGTGATGGCACTGCCTGAACCTCAGCTTTCCTTTGATAGTAGTCTCCTTTTTTTTCATCCTCGTGCTGTTTGTGCAATCATTTCTTCTCCTTTTCTTTATTATAGTATTACATGATATAAGAGTAATTGAGTATTTTATTTATCCACAGCCACAGCACTTACGAAAGCACATTCCAAGTGCACTTTTTTTAGGCATGAGTATTGAGTATTGAGTATTGAGTATTGAGTATTGAGTACTGAGTTTTCATCTTTACGCGCCGTTCTGACTAATTACTATGGTTTATTTCCCTCTTTTTTGGGACTTGCGTTGATGGCTAGAATTGTTGAGTGCATCTTAATAATAATAAAAGCAAAATGTAACCTAGTCCCTCGTGTGGGTCATCTATTTACTTATTTCATTAAAGAGTGTCTCATTTAATATTTTATTTGTTTGTCTTTCTATATTGAGAATAATTTTGAAGAGTAATTTGATCAAACATCCATATAACTCATTGTCCAGTTGTCACTCAATAATATCACCCACAAATGATCTTCTCCTCTTCTCTTAATCTTTGTGTCAAAACCAAAGATAAACAAATGAGCAGGATGGAAAGAGTACTAAATAGGAGGTCTACATTTGGTCTTCGTTATGGCTGTCGACTTATCGTATGACGTTCAACTGAGTTAAAGATCCTTTGTCCTACTTATGTGTCCCATCTCCTATCTCCCGTCCCAACTGTATAAGACTCTAAGCTTAATGAAGCAACAAGCTTAAGGCAAGCCATTCAACATATCCTTCTCCAATGGTGCAATTTTGAGAAATTGTAAGCAAGTCTCTAAGCTACACTATTGAACTTGGTGCTTTTTTCGACAAACGACTTAGTTTGCATTTTTGTTGGCTCGTAAATGGATATAATTTACCGATTTACAGATAACAAAGTTCTAACTCATGAGTTTTAACATTATTATTATATAGCAAAAGGAATTTGAAATACTAACTTTTTTTAGTTCACAAGTTCCAATCCTAGCTAACGCCCTCAACTACCTCACCCATCACCCAAATGAACAAGAATGGAGACATAAATTGGTTACTCCAAAACCATGACTGATAAGAAGGCAGATTGTAAGGCAAAATGTAGGGAAGTAAGTACAAAACAAGAGTCAAAAACTTCCAAAGCACAATGAAGTCACATTTCGAAGGAGAAGAAACTAGTAGTAACAATTTTCAAGAAGCCACGATCTCCCACTCATCTTCTACTTTCCACTACATGACATTGATCACCCATATCACCTCTTTTCTTACGCCTCTTACCTTTCTTCAATTTTCATGGGCTTCTCATTTAATTTAGCACTAATACCAACCTAATTCGCTCCGAAATGCACCATTTTTTGTCTCTTTTTCCCATAGTAGTAACACAAATGACTTAGCTTGCACTCTCAATAAACGTTAACTTTTGGTTCAGTTACTTTTAGTTTAGCAAATGTGTGTGCATAGCGTTATGTTGATGCCTTGATGGGTTTCAATGGGAGGTTAATCCACATTTCCATTTTAAGGAGAGAGAAAGAATATGATTGAAATGTGGAAAATGAGTTTTTTTTAATCCAGTAATACTTGTTTTTGTACCGCTTGTCCAGTGCTGATCAAATGGGGGCGACCCATGAACAGCTCTACGCTTGTAAAAGTCTGTCATCAAAGATCAATCCACTATGACTTCTTGTTTTTGAATCGTGATTATGCATATATGCCTATAACTCTCTTAACTATGCTAATTATACAATTTAAAAATTCCGACTTCATTGAATATATTTGTGAAACCAAAGAATTTGAAATAAAAATATTACTCCCTCCAATTCTATATTTTCTTCTCTTTGTTTGTGGGCACGGAAATTAAAGAGAAGAATAAAATAAGAGTAAAAAGTTGGGTGGGGTTTGGTGATTGGAGAGAGGGATGAATAATTATGAGTTAAATAAGTAATGGTGG
>LHUT01005799.1:0-12410 GCA_001412135.1 Silene latifolia subsp. alba | reverse complement strand
GAGTTGAATGGAGGAAGTATTTAGAAATAAATCAAATCAAATTAATTCAAAACACATTTTCTTGTCAAAAAGGTCATTTAAAAGCAGATAAAAATGATTTGTCAAAAGTAAATTCAAAGATGTGATTAACAAAAATCTCGTAAAACCAATAAAATGCGATTTATTGTAATCCGAATATCAACTTGAACCAATCTCCATGAACCTCGTTATTCTGATTTTTATACTTTTCGTACACTGACATAGCTGCTTACTAAATACCCAATCAAGGACAAGTGTACATCTTTTGGAGCTCGAGGTCAAGTTTCTGAGCTGGTTCCAATCCCACCAGAGCTTGAGCTCAAATTGACTCGGTTACACCCGTACTTGTGGTATAACAGCAAAAGGCGAAGTCCAAAAAGTAGAAAAAAGTCGATGTCTAGCAATGGGGTAATTTTAACCAAACTTTTTTTTAACAAACAAGGACATGATTACAATACAAACCAAGCAAACCAAAAAAAAAAAGTAAATTTCGTGTCCTCTGGAACAACCATCCTCCTTTTACATCTAAAAACAATCCGTCAAATGGAATATTATAAAGGCTTAAGTGTAAGGAGTACCGTCCTTCCGGAGAACATAAGAATTTTTTCAAAAAAACAATATGAACCCATCCATAAGTTATACAAACTCAATTGACAATTCAAGTCCACCTAAATAAATAAAAAATTAAGAAATTCAAAAAAGTTTTTCGTTTTTCAATCAACAATAATAAATTTCAATGCAAGGAAAATATGCGTGTATATATAGCATAATAAACCAGTTGCAAAAAAAATAAAAAATAAATAAATTAAATCAGGTAGTTTATATATCCATCCTTTTTGCCAGTAATTTTTTCGACAATTGCTGTGTTTTGTGCCGGTTTCAGTCATCATCCTTTTTGCGAGTAATTTTTTCGACAATTGCTGTGTTTTGTGCCGGGTTCAGTCATCCTTGAGTTAGAAATTCTTCCCTCCCTGCTGATTCTGCAATGACAGCGATAACAAACATCGAACAAATAAGTATAAGTATTACTCTGAATCTCCGATAGAGGAAAATTTCTCATTGAGACAAGCTTAATCAAAAGGCTTTACCAGGAGTATCGGATTCTAGTTCTTTCATTAGACCATGTACATAAATAGCTAACTCATATCTCCGCTTCTCCTTCGCTTTCAGACATTCGAAGTTCGTCCAACCCTCAGTTGTTGGTAACTTATGTTTGATATGAACAACAATCTTGGCTTTGTCTCCAATTTCTAGGATTTCCACGCTATGAAAATTTGGAGTGAACTTTTCTTTCTGCTCCTTAAGATAACTAAAAAAAGCGACAAAACAATATTACAGTTAATAAAAGACTGGTCGCTCCGTTAGATTGAAGGTCGAAGGAGGAAGATGAGTGATAAGTGATAACAACAAAAGACTCACGTGTCGATTTTGTGTCTCAAAGGCTCTGTTATTCTCTTGTCTGGTGTACTTAGGAATTCGACTTGATCATTCCAATTGAAATTAGTCTTGTGGTTAACAACATTTTTTAGGGCTAACACCGAGTTTGGATATATTACTTGCTGCTGCTCGCCAATAGAGCGGACACTTGAAAAAGTGGTGCACCAAACGCTAATTCTCACGACTTCCAGCTACACAAATGAAAAGAATATCCAATTAACCATTGGTTAGTACTTGTATCTAATTTTAAATAATGTGAAAAATAACATAAACATAACTAACCAGTTGTCCGTCAATGAGACATAGATCGCCAACGTCAAAGGGATGAACAACATATACAAAGATGAGGCCTTGAAACAAACCCTTAGCCGTTTCTCCAAATATAAATGTGGCCGCCAATGCTGGTGATGCTATGACAACAAGTACCTTTGTTGAAGCCAACTCAGTGAGAAGTAGCCACATTATAAATATCGCACCAATTATAATCCCACTCATGACTTGATTCAAGCTTTTCACCACCTCGTTTTCACTAATAAACGTATTTGAAAGAAACATGCAACTGCTGCGGGCTCTTTCCTGATTATCATATACACAAATCAATTATATTTCCGTTCCAAGATCGTGAAGAGGCAAAACTAATCTATAGGATGTAAAAAAAAATAGAAAAAAAAAAATAGAGGGATCATGTACCATAAATTTTTTAACTTTCTCGAATGTTATATCTTCCTTGGTCTTTACATCAGGAAGTAGTTCAAGAAACATTTTCCAATCATCAACGAAATAAGCTTCACCTTCAACTTGCACAATCTTCATCAATGTTTTTATACAGTTCCTGTTCCAAAAAGAGATGTTAGAGATGATTTCATGGAAGACAGTAGGGATAAAGTAAAGTTTCTTACTCATTATTCTCTTCTGAATTATCGCCTTGTAAATGATCGAGATCGTTAGCATCAATACCTTCCTTCGACAACGCATATTGGGCCGTTGAAAATAGTTCAGCTGCCTTCTGTATTTCATATGTGGATGCCTTTGACCCTGTATGATTTATCAAATTTGCCCTCACACTTTTCCTATCCAACGTATTGTAGACATCCCCCTCATCACTAGTTTCCAAAAGGACCCACGGTACTTTCTTTCTAGGCGGTGTTTTAGAGCATGACAATCCACAATCAGAGTCATCTGAATCAACCACGGGAGATTCGATGGCATGCCTATAGTGGGTGTAATTGAGCATAATAAGGAAGTACAATTGCTTCCCTATAGCCGTGACCTTAGTATGTAATCTATCATATACGGAACGAGTCTCCCAATACAAGAGTATGCAAGATTTGATCAACCAAAGAAAAGAGCATATTAAAAGACTAACCAAAGTCCAAGTACCAAATTCCATAACTCTCTTGTCCTTGGGTGTTGTGTCTAGATGTTTGCCAAAATACAACACCCATGTAGTTAGGAGCATTACCATGCTGAGAATAAAAATGATGCTCCTCTTTGTACCATCAACAACATAAACCACATATTTTTTGTTAAAGGCGCTCTTTCCTAAATCGTCACAGCAAACACATGACAATGCACCTTTGAGATGTTTACTAATCCCCGGATGATCTCCAAAAAATTTCGGTAAAGACCACACAAATAAATGAGCTAACAAAGTAATGATGTTATAACCTATAAGAAGAAGTAGTGATACCTTAATCCATTTCTGAGTGTAAATTCCGAATATTTTGCTCTGCTTAAAAGTGGGGACGCTACTCATGACCACAACCTCTGCCCACAACAACAGAAGACAACCGATGATCTCGGAAATTGACTCTAAGACAATGAAAGGCTTTTCATGATCATCTTCTGGAATTTTTGATATTACTATCGCAACTATAGAGACCCATGTAACTTGGCCTATAAGGAAGATTCCAATTAATATACAAATTATCTGAATCCACTTAGTTATGGGCAACCCTATGATCATTACGAGTTTTAACCCTGGAACATAAATAGCAATTGGATAAAATATTCCTACTTCAACCAAAAGCAACATTACAACCATAAATACCCAGTAGCGCACAAGAACCTTAAATTTGGAGTGTTTTTCAATGTCTACATCTTTGACAAGGAACTGAACCAATCGTCCCACTGCATATGCGGCTAGTAACAGGGGAAGAAGGGCAACAGTAACAACTGTTATTATAGCATATGCCACTGGTAGAAAACATACAAAGAGCAAACAACAGATTAGATAATAAAGGGGCTTAGGTATTGGCAAATAGCATGTTAAAAATGAGCCGCGGTTATTTTGGATAGGTGGAGGTTTAGCTAGTTGTTCACTTCCAGAAACTGGGTTTTCAATATCTGCATTTTGTAAAGGTTAGGTTTCAGACTGTTTTTCTGGAGAAACGGAGGCAAACTCCCCTTTTGTATCCACTGGCTCCATGCTAGCCAAATTTTTGGAAGCCTAGAGCTTACAGTTGTGAGGTATGATAATGAACATGAATTTGTATCGGAGTTTTAGCAAAGGAAGGAAAAGAAACAATAAGAAGGAAAAAAAGAAGAATGTGTGCTCCAGTTTCCAACCATTAACGGCCTTATATAGAGTTGAACATGATAAAATAACATCAAATTGTAATTTTTTTATAGGTACAAAAATCACAACATGGAGAACATGAACACCTAATGAGGGCATTGAGCCAAAGTCCATCTTACCGTCACTGTTATAATGTCGTAGCATATTCCCGTCACCCTTAAACCAGCTAGATTGTATTATTCCGTACTTAAAAAAAGACTTTGAGTAGTATAGTAAAGAAATAAGCCGAGTTGATCACCGATACAACCTTGCTATAGGAAGAAGCCTTCGAGACAGGTAATGTTGCTATTGTTGAACAAGAAAAACTGAACTTTTTTCGAGTAAAGAAAGACTGACTTAATTATAAGTGTAAATTTATAATCAATCATGCAAACTAACAGGTTTACATGTAAAAGTCAACTACCTCTCTCACCATCATAGAGCTTAGTTTAATCAATATATATAATTAAATACTCCATACATAATTCTTTTTATGTGTTGTTAAGAGTGATTATGATTGGCAATGTCGACATACGACCAAGCCCCTCTTGGTGTAAATGCGATTAAGTGATTAGATTAACTCATTAGCTGAGTGATTAATGTAATGATGCATGTTTAAGATAATGAAAAGAACTAACAGTTCATCTTCAGTTGAAAACTGCCAAGGGAATATATATCAGAGTAGGGTAAGACATGAACGAATAATAGTTGACTTCAGAGGAAACACAAAAAAAAAGTTAAAAACACAAAAATTAATGATAATAAATGGAATCATACTTTTAACCTAAAATACGCCATGACAGTCGAGAAGGACTGTAATTTCTTGTTTAAGACCGCTCTAAAGAGCATTGTTACGAATTTATGAAGAAGTTGTGGAAGATATAACAGAAATAACATACAGAATGACACAAACATGCAATTATCGGGAAGAAATGCTGGAAAAGAAGAAGAAGATGGACTTACAGTTCATGATTGGCGAAAACATAATCTCAATTCTTTCCAAACCAGTTGGTCAAATTCTATCATAATTGCGCATGGATACATCATCGTCTTCCCGTCATCAGAATTTCAGCAGGCGAGGTGTGCAGAGGCGGGGTGGCTGGGGCTGGTTGCGCAGGTGGGCGAGGGTAGAATATGGTGGTAGGTGAAGCAGGAGTGGGAGTGGTGGTGTGGTGTTGGGCATGGTGGAGTAAGTGTGGATGCTGGTGGTTTTTTTTTCTTTTCCTTTTAGAAAGAGAAGGAGATGAGAGAAAATTATTGAAAACTAATTGAAAAAATGAAAAGGAAGAATTCGGAAATGCAGTGTATGATTTAGTAAAATCCGTGTATGAAATAGCAACTCCCTATATTAATTAACAAATTTCATGAACAAATAGTTCTTCATCAATCTTCATTATAGAACTCAAGCAAGCCTCAAAATATTATAAATCATGAAATCCACAAAGCATCATTTTTAATCATGCTCTTTTCAGCTCGTCTTCCATCTCTGCTAATGATTCTGCAATGACAATTGACAATGTTAAGCAACCATAAGTATTACTGGCTCTTATAGAGAAATTGTTCACAACGGAGTAATCGACAAGCTTAATCAGAATGCAAACCCGGAGTTTTCGTCTCAGATTCTAGTTGTTTCACAAGTTTCTGTACATAAACAGCGAACTCAAATCTGCGTTTCTCCTTGGCTTTCAGGCATTCAAAGTACGTCCAACCTTCAGTTGTTTTAAACTTATGTTTGATATGAACAACAATCTTGGTTTTCTCTCCCATTTCTAGAATATCAATGCTATGAAAATTCAGAGTGAATTTGTCTATCTCGTCATCAAGATAACTGTAAAACAAAAACAATAGTTAATAAAAGACTGATCACTCGGTTAATTGAGTCAAGGAGCAAAATTAGTGATAACAACAAAAAACTCACGTTTCAATTTTGTGTTTCAGAAGCTCGGTTATTTTGTTGTCCGGAGAAGTTATGAATTGGATGTTATCATTCCAATCAAAATTGGTCTTGTGATTGACAATATTTTTTAAAGCCAACACCGAGTTTGGATATATTATTTGCTGCTGCTCATCAACAGTGCAAATGTTTGCAAAAACGGTGCTCCAAATACCAATTCTCTGAACTTCAAGCTACACAAATCACAATTACATCAAATTATGCATTCACATTACAAAAATCATATTGTCACAAAAACAGTATTATCGCAATGCTCCAAGCTTCCACAAAAAGAAGGTTATTGAGGCGGGTATATGCAACCAGCAACCTTATCCTTTGTTAACAACTAGTACAGGCAATTTTAAACGACCCGACTGAAAGTTCTGTTAATTCAATTGATTGCTTCTTCATAACAGAAGGCGGAGCGAGTATATCAAATTATTTTGTTTTTATCATAATCCAAAACCAAAGACTAGTAGAAACATTGGTTAAATTTTAAGGTGAAAAAAGAACGGGGGAGCCATCACGAGCCACACGAGGTACGGAAATGATGTTCGACCCTATAACGATGAAGTTGAAAACTCATGTGAGAGGATGATTTCCCGTTGACCATTATGTAGCATGTATCTCATTTTTCAATAAAGCGAAAAGTAACATAAACATAACTAACCAGCTTATCGTCAATGAGACATAAGTCGCCGACGTTGAATGGGTGAAAAACGTAGACAAAGATAAGGCCTTGAAACAAATTCTTAGCTGTGTCTCCGAATATAAATGTGGCCGCCAACAATGGTGACGCTATGAGGACGAGAACTTTTGTCGTAGCCAACCCAGTGAGAAGTAGCCACATAATGCAGGTCACAGCAATTATAATCCCACTTGTGACTTGGTTCAAACATTTCACCACCTCATTTTCACTAATAAGAGTATTTGTAAGAAACATGCATCGGCTGTGAGCTCTTTCCTGATCATCATATATAATTACAATTGTCAACTATATTTCATACTCAGGATATATATATCAGTAACACTCATAAAATTCAACGAGAGTTTTACCACCCTAATGGCTCTATCCAGCTTAAATCCAAATTAAAAACATAAAAAAGATATCAAATATGTGATGAGGTTTAAATAGGTATGTTTGAAAACTAATATTTCCATTCCAGATCATTAACAATAATGTATAGAATGTTCTAAAAAAATAAAGGTTGAACTGAAGTACCATAAATGTTTTAACTTTATTAAAAGTTATATCTTCTGGAGTATGCACATCAGGAAGCAGTTCAAGTAGCATTTCCCAATCCTCATCGAAATAAGGATCACCTTCAACTTGCACGACTTCCTTCAATGATTGTATGTAGATCCTGTTCCAAACAAATTTAAACAGAGAAATCACAAACGATATGATGAAAAGAAAGTTTCTTAAGGATTATCATCATCTTCTACGCAATTGCTAGACAAAGGAAAGCTTCTTACGCATCCTTATTTTGTAAACGATAGAGACGACCAACATTACTCTCTCTTGAATCATCGTCTGAATCATTGTCTCGAAAATAATAGAGAGCAGCAACAGTCCTCTCATTCAACAATGCACTTTGGGCAGTCAAAAATCGCTGAACTGCCTTCTGTATATCATATATGGATGCCATTTTACTAGTATAATCTATAAATTCCGCCCTGACAGTTTTCCTATCGAACTCCCTGTACAAAGAATCCTCATTCGTATCCTTCGGAAGGTTCCAGGAGACCTTGACTTTAGGCGGTGGTTTAGAGTGATCTAAATGTAGCGTATAAAATCTGCAGAGCTGGTTAAAGTACCCATAACGGACCATCATAAGGAAGTATAACTGTTTCCCAATATCCCTAATCTTAGGATGTAATCTGTTATACACATTATGAACCTCCCAATACAAGAGTAAGCAAGATTTGAAGAACCAAAGAAAAGAGCATAGTATAAGACTAACAAAAGTCCAAGTACCGAAGTCCAATAACCTTTGGTTCTGGGGTGCTGTGCCTAGATGGTTGCCGAAACACACCATCCATGTAATTAGGAGCATCACCGTGCTTAAAATGAAGACAACGCTCCTCTTGATACCAATGGCAGTATACACTATATATTTTATGTTAAATATAGATTTAATATTCTGACCAACCTTCAGAGGATATTCACACATTTTCCGTAGCAACCACACAAATAAATGAGTTAACAATGTAATGATATTATAACCTATGAGCGCCAAGAGAGATACCTTAACCCATTGCTGAGTGTAAATTCCAAATATTTTGCTCTGCTTAAAAGTGGGGACGCTACTCATGACCACAACCTCTGCCCACCAGAACAGAAGACAACCGATGATCTCAGAAATTGATTCTGTGATAATGAAAGCTTCTTGTGGAATTATTTCTGTTAGTAGCCAAATTATAGAGACCGAAATAACTTTGCCTATAAGAAAGATTCCGATTAACATACAGATTACCTTAATCCACTTAGTTATTGGCAGTCCTATAATCATTACAAGTTTTAATCTTGGAACATATTTTGCAATTGGATAAAATAGTCCTACTTCAACCAAAAGCAACATCACGACCACAAATGTCGAGAAACGCAAAAGAGCCATAACTATGATGCGTTTATCATAGTTTTCAGCTGTGACAATGATATGAAACAATCGTATAACTACAAATGCGACTAATAACAGGGGCAGAATGGCAACAGTAACAACTGCAATAAAAGCATATGCTACTGGTGCCAAACATACAAAAAGCAAGCAGTACATTAGATAACAGAGGGGCTTAGGTATCACTCTTTGTTTATTTTGGATGAATGAGTTTTCAGTTGGTTCTGCACTACGTGAAACTGGTTTTTTGACATTGGCACTGGAAGAATTTTGTTGAGACAGGATTTGAGGAGGTTGTTCCAAAGAAATGGAGTCATCCACCGGTTTTATTTCGACCGGCTCTATGCTAGGCATAGTTTCAGAAGTGTAGAGACTGCAGTTGCGTGGTATCGAAAGTTTAAGAAAAACAAAAACTGGAATACAACAAAAGATGAAAAAATGAGGATATTGAGCTCCAATTTAAATACCAAAAGAAGTTGATAGATGAACCATCTCAACCANCAAAACCTTAAGGCGATGGTTGAGGCCCAACTATTATAATTATTCCTATTACGCTCTCTCACTCAAATGCCCGTTGGGCTTGAAGAGTGGTTAGTTGTGCACCGGCTCCCCCGTACCGTGTGCTGGGTTTCCAGATGAACCATCTCAACCAAAACCTTAAGGTGATGGTTGAGGTCCAACTATTATAAATATTCCTATTAGAAGTAACATGGTTTCTTCAAAAAAAAAAAAATGGAAATTTGAAAAGCAAAAAAGCACAAAAGAAAAAGGAGTACCTAAAAGCAAATGAAAAGCAAAAAAACGTAGGACTACCAAGAAACCCAAATGAAAAGCAAAATGAGAGCTACTCGGCTACTTACCTGGTTGGTGCAAAAGAAATATTGCTGAGGTTAACCTAAGGGTACATTGATAACATATGAAAAGTAGAAATACCCCTGCTTTCTTGCCCTTTTTTTATAAATTGTGAAAACAAAACAAATGTAAACAACTCAATGGAAAGAAAGAAGTATCATGCTTTCTTTATCTTTCTAATTCGTTTTTTTTTCGCTTGAATCTTGTAGTGGGTCACATAATGTGTGAATTAACAATACAAAACTAATCCAAGAACATAAGTGAGCTTGTGTGCAGTCTAGATTATTAGTTTTATATATATATCATCATTCAAGTTGGCCGAATTGCGGATTTACTTTACAATCTCTTTCACATGTAACGCACAACAAGTCAACAACTCAGAAATGGTACACTTTATTAATTGGCAGTTGGTCTTGCTTAAGACCGTCTTAACTTAAGACGTCTCACAACAACTCAAAAATGGTACACCTTTTTAATTGGTAGTGATCAATACTATCCTCATTTTAATTTCAGAATTTTTGGGTTCACACAATAACAATATATTAACCACTGGGCTAATACATACCGTTAAAAATACAAGGCCATTTTGGTTAAGCGCGGGGAAAAACCCTTGGCATAGTAAATTTCACTTTTCGATTTATGAGTACCTATTATGAGTAATAATCTATGGGGAAATAAGTCAAATTATTTAGTTCGCATAGCACTATATCAAAAATTTGCTTATATGAAAAGACTAACCAAAGTCCGGAGTACCAAATTGCACAATTCTTTTGAACTTAGATGTTAAGTTTAGGTGGTCACCAAAATACAATACTCACATAGTAGGAGTACCAAATTGCACAATTCTTTTCCGATGTCGTTACAGCAGACTAATGATAACATGGTGTTGAAATGTTTCACTGATCATCAAATCACATGACCTCTAAAAACTTTTGGTAGCCACAACACATGTATATGAATTAACAATGTAATAATGTTATAATAACCTATGGAAACAAAGAGAGATACCTTAATCCATTTCACATCGTAGACAGCCCACAAAGATAAGAGACAAGCAAACGATCTCAGAAGCAGCTTCCAAAACAAGGGCCCAACTTTCGCCATCTTCATCCTCAAGACTCACGTGATTGTGCTAATGTAAGAGCTGTAGTGCCTATAGAGAAACAAACAAAGGACCTGGTTGATAACATAATTTCTAGTGAATATACAAATTATCTTAATCCACTTAGTTATTGGCAATATCACGACACAGATCCAACAGCGCATAGGAATCTTAAATACAAAGTGTTTTTCAGAGACTTCACATCTAATAACGAACTGGAACAGTCGTATAACCACAAAAACGCCCAATATTAGTGGCAGAATGGCAAACATAACAACTGTAACACAAGCATATATCACTGGTGATAAACATATAATGAGCAAGGCACGAAATAGATAACGAAGGGGCTTAGGAATTGGCATATAGCATGCAAAAAATGAGCCTCGTCTATGTTCGTTAGATGGAGGTTCAGTTGGTGGTTCGCTACCTGAATCCGGGTTTTAGATTGTTACAGTCACAGAATCCGGGATTTCGGGTTGTTTTTTCTTGGGAATTGGAGTCAACCTCTACTACTCTTTCGACAGGTTGAATGCTAGACATATTTTCAGGGACCTAAAGCTTACAGTAGACACTTTTGGAGGTATGATGATTAACATTTACATTAACACCCTACCGATTTTGTTGAGCAAAGCAAGAAAACGAAGCAGAATGGGAAAACGAAACATAGGATTTCAAACGTCATTCACAATCGGAATTTTATAAAGTAATTTATAAAGTACCCTCTAATGTAATTTTTCAATAGCTACAGATTATAGAACATGAAAATATGCACAACCACTGCATTGTTGAGCCACAGTATTTATGTCACTGTTATAGTACGATTAGTAAATTTAGCATCCATTCGAAAAAAACGACTGAGTTTTAAAAAAAGACTCGACACATTTACTCGACCATAGGCGACAGTCCTTGATGCGTTTGGGTGATGTAAAAGTCAACTACCGGAAAGTTGTATACTTGTATTCATGCTGAAAAAAGAAAGACTGGAATATCATTAGTTCATTACAAGTAATACTGTAATAGTAAATGAAAGACTGACGTTACTGAGCTATAGCCTATAGACATCAGGCAACGGTCTCTACGCACTGGAGCGATAGATGTTGTTGTTGTTGCACAGGATTGTTGATTAGCAATCGTATAAAGTCGACTGTAGGAGGATTGATGGATTGTATTCAAAAATAAATTACTAAAAATTTCGGAAAATTTAACTAAAAATGTCGAAAATTTCACCCTAGATCCACCACTGCGCTTAAATGGGCGGATTATTTGCCTAATGCAATAAGGCAATCAGCACAAAAATCCGAAACTTTAACTAAAAATTCCGATTTTTCCATTGCTCGGGGATGACAATCAAATCAATAATGTAATAATCGACTGATTGAAATATTTAGTCTAGGAATTACATGCATCCATTAACTGCATAATTAAGGTATTAAAGATCATTAGCACTGATTTGAAGATCATCATCTTCGGTCTCAATTATTTGTTTACCTTTAATTAATTAAATTGTTCTCACAAATAATTAAAAGGTAAACAAATGATCGGAATTCGGAACAGACTGAGTAAATAACAAGAATTACATGCATGCATCATGTATGAATGACAAATTGAAATTGACAATTGTAAAATTCCAGAATAGAAATTAAAAGAGGCTTACGGTTTAATCAAGTAATTGCATGATCATTAACTGCATAATTAAGGTATTAAAGATCATCAGCAATGATCTTAAGATCATCATCTTCATGTTCTTCTGAAAATTGGTAAAAAAAAATCAGCGGAAATTTTAGCGCCATTACTAATTTTTTTACTTTTTTTCTGGTTGTGATTTTTACCTTTTTACGGTTAGGTGCGATTTCACCGAAACTGGGATGCGGGTAGAGCTGGCAAGTCTGACCC
>LHUT01005792.1:0-12422 GCA_001412135.1 Silene latifolia subsp. alba | reverse complement strand
CACTATCGGTTTTCTTTGCCTAATTTGGCCTGTAATTAGGACTCTTTTACAAGTTATTTTATAAGGCGGTTTAATAATAATACATACAGATGAAGTCTTACACTCTTACAAATTACGATTAGTCCAAAATGGTTTTAAAACCGCAACCTAGTTACCAATGTGAGGATCTTGTCTTCATCTAATTCAAACTCGTATTTAATAATCTTTACATCAATCTAATAGAAGAACTTTTGTGACCAAAGTGAAATTTGCTCAACTAATAGATCTGGTAAACGCGTTCATATGGTATAGTGTAAGTATGGTCAGTTTAGTTTGGATCATTCGAATTTGTAAACATAAGTCGAGTCGGAGCATTTCGAATACGATCAGCTCTATGTATTTTTTTATTAATTTATGTAGGGCGATCTATACAAGACAATAAGCATTCGGATTTTGATTAAATGAAGTCAAATCAATTCGAATTGCAAATCAAACTCAAGTTATATTTTTTCTTGTGCAAGTCAAGTACAATCAAAGCATTTAGATATAATCAACTTCATCAGATCTTCAACTAACAAATGAAAAATAAACCAAAAAAAAAAAGAATTCAATACATGATCTAATAATTAAATTTAGTATTTTCCCAGGAAAAAAAAAAAAAAAAAACTTATATATACCGTAAAGTTTAAACCCGCATTTAATCGCCTCTATTGATCTTATATATTGAAATTTTGAGTCATAAACATGCTGGACGAAAATGGGTAACCTATGATCCAATTAACAAAACCACACAATGTCCACAAGTTTTCTACACCCACATCCACCGTTTCCCACCACTAAAACCACCCTTAAACCCTTCATCTCCAAACCCAAACACCACCGCAACTTCCACCCTATTAACTCTCTCAAAACCCCATCAAACAACACCTCTTCAAACCCTCTAACAACCTTAACCAACATCCTATGGCCCAAAACCCTCCCACCCCAACTCCTAATCTCGACCGTCCGTTCCATCTGGACCTCCACGTGGCAACTCATGATGTCCCAGTTGGCACCCTCTGACCCCACCACTGGCTCTTACTCCAGACCCACTTCCCAATTTCGCGCCAATCCTAACCAACTTTCCCGCCAAAACCCCAAACCAACTCTCCATCTCTATGTGGGCCTGCCCTGCCCATGGGCCCACAGGACACTCATTGTTAGGGCTCTTAAGGGTCTGGAGGAATCGGTTCCCGTATCGGTTGCGTCTCCGGGGGTCGACGGGTTGTGGGTTTTTGGGGAACAAGGGAGGGACAATGCTAATGGGTGTAGGACTTTGAAAGAGGTTTATAAGCTTAGGAAGGGTGGGTATGATGGGAGGTCAACTGTGCCTATGTTGTGGGATGTTGATAGAAAAGAGGTTGTGTGTAATGAGAGTTATGATATCATTCAGTTGTTGAATAGTGGGTTGAATGATTTGGCTCGGAATCCGGGTTTGGATCTCGAACCACCGTCTTTGAAGGCGAGGATTGAGGAGTGGAATCGGGTTATTTATCCTAATGTCAATAATGGAGTTTATAGGTTGTTATCTTTAATCCATTTATTCAATTTTAGTATGTTAGAGTTGGATTCAATTGTTTGTTATGTTGTAATTTAGTGTGAATTATAGCAAATGTGTGTACAATTCTTGAGCTATGTGATTGGTTCTGAATGTTTGCTGATTGTACTCCTTGGTATATGAGCAATTAATGTGGTATTCGGCCTGTCTCAATTATTTGTTTACTTTTGATTAAATACCTCTTGTAAAGAATAGAAAAGTAAACAAATGACTAAGACGAACGAGTACTTGTTATGTTGTAGTAGAGTTGGTTAAGTTCTTTGTCAGGTTGTACCTTAACCTGAATAGCCTCAATGAAATGGAGGGAGTACTTCGTTATTGTTGCTATCATAATGAGATACATAATATGTCCTGAGCTATTGTACGCCGGACAACTGCCTTATTTTAAGTTTTCTTGTAACCGTGATAATTGGCATGTAGGTGATTCTGTAGCTCGAGTTTGTAAGTGGAGCTGAATATACTTTTTTCTTGTTGTAATACTTGTTGCTTCCCTCAAGAAGGAACACTACTTTATTTTGCCAAATATCGGCGTTGCATCTATTTGGGATTTGGGACTAATCATCTATTTGTAGGTCTTTATCTGCCGTGATTTACTAGTTGTTAGTTTGTAATGGTCATTCAATCATGAGTTGGTTATGATTATCAAATGCTCCAGGAGTAAAGATTGTTAGTATTTGATTGCTTATTATGTTAACTAATTTTTGGATTTACAAACATATAATTTAAGAGTATGAATTAATGGTGGTGTAGGAGTATAAACTTGCTGATGATGGTTTTAATGGGCTAGGTGTGGGTTTGCACAAACTCAAGAAGCCTACGATGCAGCAGTGAGCGACTTGTTCAATACATTGGACAAGTTGGAGGATCATTTGGAGGGATCCAGATACTTGTGTGGAGATTCATTGACCCTTGCCGATATCTGTTGTTTCACTACCTTAATCAGATTCGATCTTGTATATAATGTGATGTTCAAATGCACGAAAAAGAAGGTGGTGGAGTATCCTAATCTTCATGGATATATGCGAGACATCTATCAGGTATTCCTTTGGAACTTTGCTATAACTAGTTGTGAGTTGTGGTGCTGTTGAATTGTGATACTGTGGCAATGGATAAAGGGGTATTTGTAGTACTCAACCACTTCATTTATCGTTTGATCGCTGGATGCACTGTAAAGTCGGTACTAGGTAGAGAGCGTCTACAGTAGGATGGTCAGATGTTCCAGCAGAGAGAACTCTTTACAAAATTGAAATAACGATCTTTTGGTTGTCAATATACCAGTGAAATGCTATGTAATTTGTATGATTATTTTCTGCGACATGTACGACCACCCCTTGGCAATTTATGCAAGATATACTACTGGTTTGGATCGTTCTGGACTGATTTGGTAATAAAAAATTCATTATGTTCGACCACGCTGAAGCTCTTTATATTGTTCTTTTGATTAGCATAGCAGAAAGTAGTGGAGCAAACTGTGGCAGGCATAGCAGCTATTCTGATCAGTTGTGTATAGTGAAAGGGAACTCTTTGTTTTGCTAATTCAATTGCATCAGTGATAGTCTGATAGAGTGCCCTAAATGCAGTATTTCCATAATATCGCTTACATGGTACTTAATGCAGAGTCAGAGGACCAAGTTCTCCATGGCTGAAGGATTAGATTATCTTCTTCTACAAAAGTTAGCCGCTTTAAGACAAACTAATATCAATTGCTGGCTTGCCAAATATTAGATGAGTGAGAAATTGTTTTTTCTCAGGGACGAGTCTGGCAGGTCGTTATATGTCTTCTTCCCTGTGTACACTGTAGCATGCTAGGTTGATCCAATCCAAAATCGACCTAAGTAACCTGATTGCCACCTCTACCCCGTAAACAAGTGGCAATGACGGCCTGATTCATGTATGTTCTGAACCATCTGTTGAATATTCTTGCTACTTGTGAGATTCTACGTTTTCCTTTGTTCTTTGTTCGCATTCTTAATATATGCTGCTGTATGCCTGTATATCAGTTTATCTTTGACATTTTTGCGGATTGTGTTATTTCATGGGCAGATACCAAAGGTTGCAGAAACATGCAATATGGAAGCAATGATGGAGGGATACTACAAGTATCTCTTCCCTCTGAATCCTGGCAATATCCAGCCGGTAATGCCGTCTGGGTGTGCGCATGAAGCTCTCCTCAAGCCTCATAATAGGGAGTCACTGTCATCTACTCATAGAAGCATGCAGACTGCTCTATCTTGATTCGTCAGCCTACACTCTCATCTTCAAGAGCCTCAAGTCTGAAGTATTAGTCTAAGAAAGACGTGTCGAATAATTTTACGTTGAAATGCTATACATCTACTGTGAATGAATGTGTAAAGTAGTTGGTAGGTCTTGTATGACCGAAGGTGATGTTATTTTTACTTCAGTGATTGAAGGGCCATGTCAGCAAATCATCAATGATAATCGAGAAGTAAATATTTATGCAGAAAGCTAAGAAAAAGACGACAAACACCCATTGTTTGGTTTCCTGTGTAAGCCCCATGTCTTGAACTTTGAAGATTGAAGACTTATTGAGTCGGATTATATAGGGAATTCAGGGCAGACTCTTATCTGTAAGCCAACGCAATTCTATGGTCATATAGAGCAAGTTTCTTCCAGTATCCTTCGAATTGTATGATGCATAAAAAGTTATCTGAGGTAAGTGCCATTGAAAAAAAATGATAATATTGCCCCAAGGACAATTTTAACTGCAGATGAATTAAATTATGACAAATCTAATCTGCTACAGTTGGGACCAGGACAGAGTTTTGAAATGAGCAACTACATAAACTTAACAGGGCAACACCTTAACCAGCCAGCAAAAAAAAGCAGAATAAAGTTAGACATTATACGGTGACAACTGGGTGGAATGGTAATTTTTGCCTTGAAATATTTGCATTTGCACTAGTTTGATTCACCAAATTCCTGTCTGCACAATAGAAGAGAAACCAAAGCTACTTATAGTCAAACTAAAAAGATCTTCACTCATTGTTCCCTGGAATCATCTACAGCTCCATTAGCATTCTTACCGAGCTCCACGACACAATCACAGAACTGTCTCATCACCTCTGACACTGAAAACCCAGGCTCCATAATATTGTATGCCCTAACACAATTTTCATTCACCTTATTCAAAACAGCTTCTAAATCAGGAATATGCATCTCTTGGCCATTTGATCCCGGGTTGCAGGTCATATATATCTTTACTTCTCCTAGTGTTGAGGTTGCTATGTCAACTTTTGCAAGAGCTCTGTTGGTCACATTCACTTCTTGCGACTCTTTCTCTTTCTCTTGTGCAGATGCCATTGATCCCGTGCCGTTGTCAACTCCATCAATCGTTTCAGGTCTTTCACCATTCTCACTGATACCTTGACTTGCAGGGTTCGAAGGAGCTTCTTTGTTTAAGCACTCTGCAAATTCACAAACATTTGAAAATCGAAAAGCAAAATCGAGATACAAGGCCCAAACATTCCACAAATATTGCTACTAGTAGCAGAAATCAGATGGTGATATACAGGTGAAAGGAACTGATATGCGTAGATGACTGATCCTAATATCAGGATGCCTATTTTAGTGAGCTTCTATCTGGAATTTATAAAAACTTATACTTCTATAAGACGCTCTCTCATGTGAGACCAACCCATCTACCCAGTAACTAAATGAGGAACACACAAGGATTTGGGTTTCCTCAGAGTACCATCTACTACAAGACCCACAAGGGTTTGCTCCAAGAATTTGTGGTCGCACCGTCTACTTGTAAAACTTACTGAAATTTTCTTCCTTCATTTTCTAATCCATGGGAAATGGTTGAACAAAGGCATTTAGGCCATTTGATTATTCAAAATCACTGTGTTCCACAAAACTTTCCTGGTATATCATACAATGTTCGGATTCACACAATAATGACCTGCTAAATAATTAGAATGAATCTACAAGTTTTTATAACGAGGAAGTGACCCCCTCACAAGTATACCCTGAGACCAAATGTCAAGTATGAAAATGATCCTATCCAAAATCTAATAATACAGCATAAATGCAAAAACAAAGCAAAAATACAGTGTATCACTAGAGATCATGCCTTCAGCAGATCTGTGGAAGGCAAGGTGAGGCCGTTAGAAAGAAAGATTCAGAAAGAACAAACATTCACATAGACACAATCAGAAAAGATTCAAAGAGTATCTAAGGAGAGGTACAATTCTCTAGTCATTATTTCACTAGTTGGCATAACCTACAAGAAAAATAAAAACGTAAAAGCAAATAATGATTTGGATGATGGGTGGCCTAATTTCAGCACCATGACCAACAACAACAACATTACCCCAGTGTCTCGATGGCTCCCACGGCAGTACGGCACCATGGTCAATTCTGAGTAAAAATATAAGTATGCCAAATGAAACAAAAAAAAAACATTGAAAACGAAATGTAGTGGATTAATTCATATATCTCAAAAGAAATGGGGTGAGCCTAAATAAATAGAGGGATTAGTTAGTTGCATGGGTATAGAAGATCAGGCACACAATTTGTACAGAGTCTACAGACAACTATGAAGCTAGAAAACCAGAAATGTACCAGGATGGACAACGGCAAGAGGTTCAATAGAAACCACATCATCAGTAAATGGTTCATCTTTGGGCTTTAGCAATACATTTTTTTGAGGCTGCCTTTGCTTTCCAGAAAGAGCAGTGCCTGGTTCAAGCTTTGGCTCTTTAAGCTGCAATGCTTGTGCCGGTCGATCAGAAACAGCTCTTTTCTCTCTCTCCCTGCTACCCCCGGTGTTATGAGATGAAACAGGTTGCTTTCCCTTGTTTCTCACAAGAGGTTGCGGTGAGCCGGGCTCAGATTCGGTTGTAATGTTTCTAGGCCGAGGAGAACTGATCATGGGTTCACCTGGCTCTGGTTTAGGTATCTTCAAACCACCAATACCAGGTCCAGGGCTGGATTGGCCATTGGATGGTTGGCCTTGGCCTTGGTGCTTTAGACGTAACCTTTTCAGGGGTCTCTCTGGTTCCTCCGGCATTAACTCATCAGCCATAGGCCCATCCAAGCCTGCTGCCACTTCAGAAGCTTCCCCTCGCTAGTCAAAGGAAGTAAGAGAGCAAAAGAATTAAGAATATTCATGAAATTATTTTGAAACAACATAAATTCCAGCATAAAGGAAACCATTTGCATACTTCAGCATTTTCTGACTTCTTCTCTTTTTCAGCAGTCTACCCGCACATGAATACAAACACATCAGCTAACATAAAAATTAGTGCGACGATAAATGTAAAGTTAGGAAGTAGATGAGATTTGTAGAAAAAGGTGACAAAAACACACCTCAGTTTCCTCATACTCAAATATAGCATCAGCAAGGACTCTGTAGTTCTCTTCTTCTATCAAAGACCAGTTCTTATTAAACACTTTAAGAAGCCTTTTTAAGGCAGGTTTTGTTTTATCTTCAGCAATTCCAATGCTCTTCATTGCTTTGAAGGCCTTTTTAACTCTCTCACTCGCTACCATGTCTAATCACCAAATCTTCAACACAACTACAGAATAAAGAAGCCAAGATTTATGCAACAACCTTGTACTTGGAACGTAAATCAACCAATTTTTGTAGAGTTCTACCACCGACTGTACTCTGTAAACAGAATTGGCTCATAAAAAAGGATTTACCCAAATCATCTCATTAGCAAGTTCAGCAAGTAGGGTTTATTAACATTTTGGATCATAAAATACACTATGTAACACATGAGAATGCAAAACCAATCAAGGTTCGATATAACATAAAGCTGCTCAAATTCGTTTCTATCAAACATGGTCAAACCACCTGAATTGATTCTCCCTCATCTCTGTCTTACTTTGCCTACACAATATAATGTACCTTCAAATTACAAGTTACTCAACATTACAAAACATGTCTTAGCCTAGTGGTTACAATGAAGTTATTTGGACATTACGTCTAGGTTCAAATCCTCCCCCATATTACACCACCTTGTGGGCTTGTGGCTTCTTCGACCCCAGAAAAGGAAAAAGAAAAAGAGAAAAAAGTTCAGTCTAAAGAATCAATGCTGAAAGATGCAAAAATATTCTGTCCGTCTCAATCATTTGTCTACCTCACAAAGAATAGAAAGTAAACAAATGACCGGGACAGATGGAACACACATACGATACCGTCATACAAGGGTCGGGTCACTGCCCTAAAAGAAACCTACTGAAATCAGTAAATAACTGCAGCAAAATGTACTACTACTTGTAAACAATAAACATCAACATTTACAAAAAGCATCCTTCCAACAAGACAAAACCTAAATTGATTGCACAGAAAACTAAAAAATGGCGACAATTTCCTAAACAAGTTCCAGCATTTCCTCAGATACAGAAAAAACACAAACATGCAGATATATCAAGACAAAATACAACTGGGAAAATAGTAGAGTTAAGAATCATCCAACATGAAGAAAAGTAAAGATAAATTGGAGGGGAAAAGGGGGAAAAAGAATTAGAAAGATGAATACATACCCAGAATTAGGGGTTTAGTGATGAATGAAGAAAGGGGGTTTAGAGAGTTTGTAGAATGAGGAGAGTGAGGAAAGAGGGAAGAATGAGAGGGAAATTGAAACTAAATTGGGGGACCTATATGATTCTTACTTTTCCCAATTTCACATTTTAGTATTTCACCATTTTCATAAAAGACAACCTTCACTATTCCAATTGTTGTTTATCTTATTACGAAAATGGTGATATATTTGACCTCTTTATAACTTTATACGGATATTGTCCGTCTAAAGTGAGATTTTGTGCCCTTCCCTTTGATTCTATAATTTCTATTTTCTCAAAATGGTTCGGACTTTATTTCGGAATGGTTTACTGATTAATTGTTGGGTGACAACTGAAGTGGAAAAAAAAAAGTAATGAGCTAATATTGTCCTATTAGAAGAAATTGAATGAAATAAAATAAAATTAAATGAAGAGTATTAGTACGAATCAATTTGATACTCTCTCCACCAAATTTGGTTGGTGGGTGAGTATTGAGTAGTAAGAATTTTCGTCTCTTTAATTAGTAGTTAGGGTCTCGATTTATTATTTTTGTGATGAAAACTTATAATTGAGTATGTTTATTAAAGATGTTGCATTAGTTGGTGATAGTAATATTTTGTGATTAATATGGTATAAATTGGATAGACATTTCTTATACTTCATATAGCATCCAAATATTTTATATTCATCTATTTTATCCAAGCGAGCCTTTAAATATCAATCATCTAAAATAAATAAAACAACTTTTAAATGAACCCTCCACCAACCTATGAAAAAAGATAAATAAATTAATTTACTACAAAATATTTCATTATCATATATACATATGTAATACTATAAAATTGCTTTATTAATCAGAACTAGTGTTATGATCCATAACTTAAATAAAAGATATAGAAGCCTACTTAGCTCTTCATAAACAAGATAATCCGCCATTGTTATCTTTTGCTGAAGGTGTTTGGTAAATGGCATGCCGCATGTTAAGAAACTTTTAGCATATTCACGGCTTTAAACATGTTTGCCCAATCAATATTTTTAGTTTTAGTGTTTGGTAAATAATATATTTAAAAAAAAAACATATTTGGAGTCAATATTAGGGGTGATTAAAACCATATACCCGATTGTTGGAGGCTAATTTAGTTAAGGTACTAAATTTATTATTTTAAGAGTATGTGGCTTGGAAACTAAAGAATAAGGTTATTGGGCGTAAATTTGTTAATCTAAGATTGAAGACAGTCGGAGTCAAAAAGTCCAAAAGGAGGAATGCTGGGCTAAGGGGCATAATAAGCGCCAATATGAAGTTTCAAGAAGATTCGGCGGTTTATCAACCGCCTCCCACTAAGGAGTAGTTTTCAAGGAGCCGAGTGATGCCTATATATAAGGAGGCATTTCATTCAAGCAAACAACAACTCAAACAACAACAACAACAACAACAACAACAACTACAACCTAGTCCATCTTTAGATTAGTTTCTTAGGCGTAGCGTAGATTAGTATTAGCAGTAGAAGTAGCATGGCGAGCTCATCCTGTAATACTACGGTTTTATGAGCTGTTGGGTACTCTATCGAGTAAGGCTTACTCTATCGAGTAAGTGTGTTTTGCTTTTTGGATAGTGTTCTGTATGTCGGGTACTCGATCGAGTAGGGGCAACTCGATCGAGTATCTCATTTACTCGATCGAGTGCGTCGGGTTTTACGGGTTTTGATAGCAACGCGAGAATGATATAAAAATACTTTTCGTCAGTTCCTTTACCTTTATTTTTATTCTGAACATTTCATAAAGAGAAAACTCAAACTACGTTGCATTCCTCTCTCACTTTGCTATCAAATCCAAGGGCTTGGGTCGTCGGATTCCAGAGTTCTTTACACTGTTGAGACCGTCGTATTATGGGTAAGATCCTAGTATAGTTTTTATATTGTTTTGTTGATTTTGGTTTAAACTTTAATTGAGTGATTTAGGGGTTTTGGGAGTATTTTGATAGTAGATGGTGATTGTATGATTGTGTGATTGATAGGAGGTGATTTCGTAGAGGAACGTTTCTGATTCGCTGTTGTCACGATTGTGGTGATTGCAATTCCAGGTAGGGTTTCCTACTCAGTTATTGTTTACATGATTATGAGATGGTTGTTGGTTGTTGGCATTTGATTATATCGTAATTGACTTGGTATTGTTGGTATTGTAATTGGTGGTTGTCAATTGTCTGTGGTTCGCGAGGTGCGTCCACGGCTGAGTGGAGTCACTTGCAGGAGTGGCTTCACCCCCTTGATTTGCCCCTTGTGGAACCCGCTACAAGAGGGGATGTGCACATTAAGGAACATGAGTTTCCGCTCGGTAAAGATGAGCGGGGCTTAGGTGGGAACGGCTGCGGTCCCCCACTGGCGGAGTGGATTACTGGTTGCGACTGGTAATCTGGCCTGCAGGACTAGACCTTCAGGCTAGTCAAGTGATTGGTGATGTGACGGTGTTGGAGAATTGTGTCTGTGTATTGTTGTGGTATTATCTTATATTGTGTATGCAGTAACTGATCCCGTTTAATTGTTTTAAAAACTGTGGTGATTCATTTGGGGATGGTGAGCAGTTATTGAGTAGGTATGATTTGGATGCGCGAGGGATTAGCTGGGTATGAGTCAGCACGAGCCACTTAGAAGTCTTCCGCTGTTGTGTCAAACATTTGTTTACTTTAGTTGGATTTTGGTTTTTGGAACAATTGTATCTTTTTCAGTTGCAGTTGGTTTTGATGTAATCACCTTAAACTTTATACTTAAATTATGTTTTTTGATGGTCACTTTTGATTAATATGCCTCGGGTAACCGAGATGGTAGCATTCTCATGCACTAGGTGGTCTTGGTAAGACACTTTGGTGTATGGGGGTGTTACAAAGTGGTATCAGAGCGACGATTTTGGAACATGTAACTAATGAATTTAATTAACCTAGAGAGTTAAACTAAAATGAACCCGGGTAGGAGTTGTTAGGAGCTAATGCAAAGACTTGGGAGACGTCCGAAAGTCACGAACTTGCCCTACAACTTTGAATCGGTCACTATGGGGTGTCATGGGGATCACTATGTGTTTACGTACTATNCTCATGCACTAGGTGGTCTTGGTAAGACACTTTGGTGTATGGGGGTGTTACAAAGTGGTATCAGAGCGACGATTTTGGAACATGTAACTAATGAATTTAATTAACCTAGAGAGTTAAACTAAAATGAACCCGGGTAGGAGTTGTTAGGAGCTAATGCAAAGACTTGGGAGACGTCCGAAAGTCACGAACTTGCCCTACAACTTTGAATCGGTCACTATGGGGTGTCATGGGGATCACTATGTGTTTACGTACTATTGTTCATATGCATATGTTGGATGAATATGGTGGATGAATATGTTGGATGAATACGTTGGATGAATATGAACGACGAATTGGTTGGAAAAGATGAAGTAAGTAATTGCATGAAAATATGAAATTCATGTGGAGAACATGTTTATGTGATGGAAGTGGATTTTCTACAGTTGTTATGTTAGTAACATGTGAATAGGAGATTTGATGTCGTATATTATGTTATTATTTTTACGTATAGTTATAGAATAAAAGCATGCGGGTAGTACATGATTGATAAGTTGGATATTATAAGTACATGATTAACGTTGTTGTTTGGCTTTTGTAGATAGTAACATGTGGTTAGGGATACTGGTTTTACGAGTGTTGAGTTGTTTTTGTCTACTTTGTTGNNAAACTGTTATAACTTGAGATGAATATATGATATTGATCTGATTCCACTTGTAGGTGATATCTTATTCTCTTACGATTCTAACGATAGGTCACACACCCAAAATGACCAAGAAACAAGTGAGGTATGACCGTTTTATGAAAATTGGACAGTGCTGAGAACTGCGTAGGGTACTCGATCGAGTGGCCCTTACTCGATTGAGTACACCTCTTGGTACTCGATCAAGTACCCCTTACTCGATCGAGTAACCCTGGTAATTTATTATGCGTGCTTCTGATCTTCACCTACTCGATCGAGTAGGCCGTACTCGATCTAGTGACCCTTGTTTTGGGTCCTGTGCTTATCTTTTACCTCATCGCATATCATATTTACTTCAAAGGCGTTCTTTTACTTCTTTATGCATTGTTTTACATATATGTTGGCCCTGATGCGTAAGTTACCCAATCTTATGATGTAAAGAGTACCACCTTATGAAGGGTATGAGTTTGGTGGGGAGGACATGAGTTATATGTGGTTGTGATAAATAGTGGAAAAAGGAAAGAGAAGATTGATGAGCTTATCGAGGCAGGGAGCATGTTTTGTGAGATATGGTG
>LHUT01005791.1:0-12422 GCA_001412135.1 Silene latifolia subsp. alba | reverse complement strand
TGTCACGTCACATTAAATTTTAATCTAGGTGGCTTTTTGGATTCTACGTGGCTTTGTCTAGTTGACGTTTATTTGTCATTTTAGGGTAGCCATTTAACTATATTTTATAGATTGTGCTGTGTCTCGACCCTCATATAGCAAAATCTTTGGTCAGTTATTAACCTCTTTGTGAAAGTACCTGCGGCGAGAAAATTTTACACTATTGTCGACGGTGGATATTTCAGTTTCTACCCAAAAAAAGGACTGATAATCAAAATCATGACTAGTTGTTTATATTTTTTATTTATGATTTATAATGAAATTGTATGGACCGGAACGGGTATGATGTGTGGGTCTATTTAGCAAGCCAAACCCATCCCTTATGTGCTAAATCAGACTTTTGGGCCGAAATGGGTTTTCGGGCTCTAAAATTTACCATTTTCCGGAAGAGATAAGTAGCATAATACTTTCAATTAGTACTTTAAAAACATTCTTAGTTTATAAAATTTGTGTAAAATATGATAAAACACATATGAAATGTTCTCTAAAAATAAAATAAAGACAAACAATCTGCACTTTAGAATGCTTAATCATATACATAGTACAGGGTAGATAACTAGATATGATTTATTTTATGCAGACATCATTTTTAAATCTCAATAAATATACACGAGTTGTAAAGATTTTTTTTTTTATAAATATAACGCTACTTTAAGAAATTTTATTAAAAAAAATATCTCTTTTAATAAATGTATCGGGACTGCCAAAATTTAGGCCGAACACCTAACCCAAACCCGACCCAAAAATACCGATTATTTCAAGGCCCAATTGCCCCTTGATATACTCCGTACTCCTATCCTCCACTCACCTTCTTCACAGTGTCCACTCCTTTTCTTAATCTCTCTCTTTTCCCCCAAACCCTCTCTCAATCTCTCAAATTAGGGTTCTACACAAACCAAAACCCTAAATCCCCAATTCTTAAAAAAATGGATCCTCACTCCATGGATCCAATCAAGAAGCGGAAACTCGACGAAAACGGATTATCCACCATCACAACCACCGGATCCGAACCCGGTTCCGTCGACCCGACACAAACCCTAACCCAATCCGACACCCGTAAAATCCTAGAACCATTCACAATCGATCAACTCCGCGACATCCTATCCGCCGCCGCCGCAACTCACGCCGATATCCTCGCCGCTGTTCGCGCCATCGCTGACCGTGACGTCACCTTACGGAAATTGTTCATACGAGGTTTAGGTTGGGAGACAACCTCGGATTCTCTATCCGCCGTGTTCGCAGCGTACGGTGTTCTCGATGAAGCTGTCGTAATTCTTGACAAATCGACGGGAAAATCGAAGGGATACGGGTTTGTTACGTACCGACATGTAGACGGTGCGGTGATGGCGTTGAAACAGCCTAGTAAGTTGATTGACGGTAGAATGGCGGTTGCGGCACTTGCGTCCGCCGGATTAGGCGGTGGAGGTGGTGGTGTCGGAGGTGGCGGCGGCGGCGGCGATACGAGTTTGAGGAAGATATATGTAGGGAATGTGCCGCAGGAGATGGGAGCGGAGAGGTTGTTGAGTGTGTTTTCGAGTTTTGGGGAGATAGAGGAAGGGCCATTAGGGTTTGATAAGGCGACTGGGAAGTCGAAAGGGTTTGCTTTGTTTGTTTATAAGACGATTGAGGCGGCGCAGGCGGCTTTGATTGAACCGATGAAGGTTGTTGATGGGAGACAGCTTGTTTGTAAGTTAGCTAGTGAGGGTAAAAAGGGAAAACCACCTGGTGGTGGTGAAGGGATGGGGATGGGTATGGGAATGGCACCGCCGAGTTCTGGTGGGACTGGTGGGCCTGGGGGTGGGGGTTACTCGGGTCCTGGGGGACCTGGTGGGTATTCGTCGTATAGTGGATTTTCTGGTAATTGTTTTAATGACATTGGTATAGTATTTTAATGTTTTTTATCGGGTTTGAGTTTGATTAGATGTGTTAATTGAGGTCCCTTTGCGGTAATTTGATATGATAGGCCGTGTTCTTAACTGAATTGAACTGAATTCTAATAAATTTGGGCCTTAGTAGATGTTTAGGTAACTTTGAGGATTGGTGTGATTGAATCGATTGAATTCGGCTTTTTATTGTGTTTGAATTCGAGTATCTGTGTTTGTTTAAATCCCTCTGCAGTAATGTGATGTGTTAGTATACGTAACGCTGTAATGTGCTGTTTGTTAGTATGCATTCTCTTGGGGAATTGTTGGATTTAACTTATTTTTGTTTGATTTTTAGATAACTTTTGTAGATTGGTAGGATTCATGTGAACCATGTTCTTTATTTAAGGGTGTATGATTTGAAATGTAGTTAATTGTGATAAACTGTCTGTTTTTGATATGTAAAGGTTTGTTTATTGTGCTGATTTGTGAATTGCGTTGATTTTTGTTGGTGTAGGGACTGGACAACAGCCAAGCAATCCGATGAATCCATCATATAATTCATCAGTAGGAGGGCAAGGGCCAGGCGGGTATGGTGGAAATGCTGGGTATGGAAGTGGTGGAGGGTATGGTGGTGGATCCTATTATGGAAGTGGGCCAAATTCGGGTGGGTATGGAGGATATGGTGGTTCAGGAAGTGCGGCAGGAGGTGTAGGCAGTGGAGGAGCTGGTCGTGGTGGGTATGGTGGCATGGCACCAAATTCTGGTGGAATGCCATCCGGAGGTGGGTATTCAGATGGTGGCCATTATGGTATGTCTTCTGGTGGGTACCCAAGTCAGCCATATCAGCATACTGGGGCATCTCCAGCACCCCGGGTTCCTCCTGCCGGTGCCGGAGGGTATCCTAATCCTCCCCCCTACTACTGAGGTATATGACTTGAGTCCTTTCTAAGCTTTAGACTTCTTGTTTGTTCGATGATCTGATCTTCAGACTTCTTGTTTGCTCTATTAAGTGTCTGCAATCTTCTTGTTTGCTATGTAGTGAGTATTCTGCAGGCATTATGAATGTTTTGCTTGCTGCATCTTCAAAGTGTGGTAGTTCTTTTTTGATACCTTTATGGCTATTCTTCTAAGATGCTTCCTGAGTTATATTTGAGCAGGGATACTTTGCTAATATCTGATTGCCTGAATGTTGTGTTGGTCGCACCTCTACTGCTTCTGTGTTCTCATGCTGTTTTTGAAACCCCGTAGTCCCATATGCTATGTTTCATTGTTTGAATAAGACTGTTTGAACTGTATCTCAACACAGTAGAGTTTAATGGAACTTGTTGAATTTGTTTCATCTTCTTCACATTTTATCTTTTTTTTTTGGGGTGGATAGCTGGAGACTTTGGGATCAGTAGGCCAATCCTCAAATATTGGAACCTATAGTCCCATATTGGTGAAATTCTTTTTTGAACGTGATTGCAAGCGTTTATTATATTTGTATCTTATGGTAGTAATTGACGACGTTGAATGCGGAAGATTGCCTCATTTCTGTCATTTTTGGACAATGGCAGATTGGCAGTATATGTTTATCCATTGCCATTCCTTTTATTGCCAGCATCTGCTGTATATGTAAGTCGGTATATGTTTGTTATAATGTGTGAAGCAAACCTAATATATTTTTTAGTGTGATATTATGTTTGTTCTGGTGCTTTTTTAAGAATATAATAATCAGTATACTGCTTTTGGTATACTTTTGATTTCATACCAGTAGATTTTATATTCTTCCTCAGTGCTATTACATTCATTAGTTGTGTTTGATGATGTCTGTGCTATGGTTGTTGGTGCATTCCCCATATGTATCTGATTCACCTTTGCTTTCGTGTGATGATGTGCTTTTCTTATTGAGTTTAGATTGGGTGCTATCTTTCCCTTATGTAATGCTCTATGTCGAAAATTTTTCACAAGGTTTCTGGGGTTTGATTCAACCAGTTGCCGGGGGTAGTCAAGTGTGAAGGTAGCTTTTCTCATTCCTATTTAGCGGGTAGCATATCCTAAACATATTCTCTCCAGCCCAATCATTTGTTTACCTTATTTATTCTGTATGAGGGGTATTTTAATCAAAAGTAAACAAATGATTATTCTATGTGAGGTTTTTTTACTCAAAAGTAACAAATGATTGGGACGGGATAGAAGAGTATGTAACTATGCCATCAGCTTTAGCTGGAGGGTCTTGTAATGAGTTTCATGTAGGTCTTTCACCAACCATTTTACTTGACAGTGTGCTTTTGTGTAGTGATTAAGCAATGTGACGTGTTCATTTGGAGGTTGATAGGCAGCTAGCAGCATCTTTTATTTTTATGGTCTAGTCTACCGTGACATCAGAAACCACAGCTTAATTATGACGTGTTCTTGTCTTTGGGAGTTAGGGTTGCATACCTCATTTATGCCTCAGCTTTACTTTGATCTCTCTGGGGTTTGTAGATAGTGAGTGTATCATTTCTATTTGGCTTTGGTTGTAGATGTGAGATACTTCTTTGTTGCTTTAATGTTTCATTTGCGTTGTGCTCTCTCTGATGTGAGAGACTTCTTTGTTGATCGTTTTTGTCTGGCTTTGGTGGTGGATGTGAGATGCTTCTTTGTTGCTCTAATGTTTCATTTGCGTTATGACATGATAGACTCATGTACTGGTTTGCTTACTATTGTCATCCTTTGGTTCATTTCTGCAGAGATCATTTGAATTTTTTTCCTTATATGCAATAAATTTTTAGTACAACATCTAATGAAATATTGCAGTTTAGTGTGCTCAACTTCTCATCTAAGGCAGACTCATCATCATGAGACCCACTCACCTATTTAGGCGGTTTCACCTTTTTTAAGGGTTAGTGGGCTAGATGGGGGGTGTTTCTCATACCAATGGGCTTATCTCACACTAAAAATTGCCGGAGACCGGCTCACAAGGGACTTGCGGTTCAGTGTGGTGGCAGTATTAATAACTTTTTTTATTAACATGCAGTGCGTGATTAAAAAAAATTCATACTAGCTAGTGAAAAAAGAACAGGAATAGGAATTAAACAGGTGAGTTAAAGTCGTTAGTAGGCCACGATAACAGCAAGGCACAGTGATTTCTTACTCTTACTCTGTCCTACAAATACAAACTCCTAGCGTTTTTTATTGTCTGTGAATTGTTTGGTAGCCTGTTTTATGTTTTACTATGTTCAGAGATGAATCAGTTTGTCTTACCGTTTCTGTATGGAACTTCCTGTCATGTTGTTTCAGGTTTGGTGTCATCTTTGGCTACTTTTATATGATCTCTTCTATATTGATTTGAATGATGAATTGAATATAGTGAATGTTTGGTTCAGGTGTATGAAAAGCTTGTTGGGCGCTGATGATTGTAGTGCATCTGCTGATTACGTGAATTACGACAATGTGAACTCTGGTTTGATGAATTCATGTGCTTTTGCATTATGGCTACCTTTCAATGCAATGCTCTTGGTTGTTAAAGCTAGACTAGCTAGTTTGTTTGTTATGAACGAATTAAAGCCACATGCATGGGCTTCATTTAGTATTTGTGAACATATCTACTAGTATCGTTGGTAATATTCCCAGCTCCTAGCTATACTTTTTCGTGTTTGATTAATCATTTTAGTGAAAGACTAGTATGCCCTTGAATTATTGTTTGACTTGGTAATTTGTTTCGTTTATGCTCGTACAGTGGGGTGTTAATGTGCTATTATGCGAGTTGTGTTGTTTTGTTACATGTATGAATGGGGAGTGTTTGTTATAAAGCGGGTTTATTGACATGCGTAACAGAATGAGGGATAATGGAACCCGTATTTGTCCAAGTTTGGTCTACACCGATCTGGCTACATATATGCAGAGCGGCTTTTTTGTACACAGCTCTATTTTTTGGCTTCTTTTCCACTTTAAATGTCAATCTTTTAAAACACCGTCTGCCATGTTAAGTTGTGGGAGGGGTTTCTTCCTTTCCTTTTTTTAGTTTTGTTCTTGATGATCGTTAAGATGTCATTTCGCTCGGTTTAAGGCGCTGCGCAAACTGGCAACTTTGCGCTTCCCTCGTCTTGAAGTTCCTTTATCTAGAATATCAAGGAACTGAATTGACTATGTTGGCCCGTGTATTTAACTTGGTGATATACATTTAATTTAAGGGTTTCAGTTTCCTTTGGATTGTTGTCTCATGGTTGTCATTTGTCAATTTACTTTCGGTTTCACAAATTGCTCAACTTGGTTCTTGATGTGCGCTTTCTATCTCCGGAGCGCGCTGTGTGGTGGATTAAGAAATTTGTTTAATTTGTGTTGAGTTTTCAAGTTAGATGCATCACACGCCTCGTCTTTTTCTACTACACCTTGTATATCTATATCTGTCCATGGGCCGGTATCTTTATTGGCTATTTTCCGAGGGTATAATAGAGAGTACTTAAGTGCAACATGCAGGAACTTGTATGTTTGCTTTTAAGAATAAAATTAACACTTGTATATTCTTTTATAATGTAAAATTAACGATAATTTTGATGTAATTTGTGCATTGGTAAGTGTGGTGTATTTAGGGTTGAATAGAGGGAGTACACGATATGATAACTGGAAAAGTAAATGAATGACCTCTAAACTCGCTTAATAATGGAATAAATGAATGACCTTAATTCTTTTAATATCAAACGGAAAAGTATAATGGTATCGTATATAAACTGTATACCCTGATTTATAATTTTTCATCCAATCAAGTGCATCACTAGGGATGAGTAATTCAAAAAACATGAAAACAAGTACATCAACGTGATGTCACGTTTATAGATAGACCAAGCATTCCACAAATTAGAAATCAATTTCTTTGCATTAGTTAACTAGATAAAACAAAAAATTATCGTTCATATCTTATTCTTAAAACAATTATTAATAGTATATGCAACCCATTTTACACCTAGTTTAGACGATAAAATATTGATATACGGAGTATATATTTTTAAGATATTTGTAAAATCTAGTTATTATTTTTGATGATTTATCGAGTTCTTCTTGGGCCTACTTATAAACCAACCTCACTAAAAAATAGAAAAAATAAAATAAAAGGTTTTTCATCTAATTTTTTTAAAGGGGTGATTTTATTTTAACTTGTTTTTTCAATATTACTCCTACTATTGCCCTACCTCTCAAACCCTCTCATCCTTTCTCTCTCTCCCTGTACTACGTCAAAGAACAAAAACTAAAACATGTGATGTTCAATTAACACCACCAATTGCCGACCACCATGATAACCGCCCTCTGATTGCGACCATCACTCTTATCCCTCCCACCCACACCCCCTTCACCAAACACTTTACTACCTGTCGAATTCTGACGACCGCCAGTCTAGCATTTCATGTATAATTTCTAATTAACCAACCAAAAACGTGTTTATATATTCGATTTATAGTGTATAATTGAAGAAACATGTCGATTTAGGAGGTTGTATGGTAGGAATTTGAGAGAACTTAATTTAGGGGTGTTTGTAGTACAAGGGTATGCAAATGGAAACTAATGTAATATATGTACAAATTGAGTAACAATGTACTGAATTGATTGAAACGGAGGGAAGATTATTTATGAGAAGTATTTTAATCAAAGTTAAACAAATGATCAGGACATAGTGAGTATCATGATATTTATTGCGCTAAATAAAGAAAAAAAAAAAGTAAAAAGATAAAAATCTAATATGAGAACATAAGAGTTAAGACGGTCAAAACATTCAAACAAGTAACAACAATGACCTTTAGATTTTATTCATTATCAAACTTGATGAAAATGAAAACACCCTACAAACACAAGAAATACAACTTAAAATAAGAAGATCCGACACATTACGGACACAGGCACATACACAAATAACATAACTTTGAAAGAAATCAAACAACAACTCTAAAGGCCGTACGGACTACGAAATGTGGGCATGCATTACAAAGCATGCCCACTAAACTGGTGCTGAGACGTTATCTCCACCATTCACATCCTGCACAATAATGCAATAACCAATGACAATTAGTTTTGCTACCCAAAATGACCTAGGGCAATATACTTTTTCATTCTAGTCATATATTTACTTTTTTTCGAATATTTTAATTAAAGTTAAACAAATAATTGAGACGTAGAGAGATAATAATAATAATAATAATTAACAATGTTGCTCGTTTAAAGACTTATTTTTGCTACATGTATTTGAAACACTATCCTATATCCGCCCTTAAGTATGGACCATCTCCGTTCTAAGTGTACTATTCAATATACTTAGGCTTTTATAGGTCATTTTCTATGGAAAGTAATATAGATAGTTATTGATTTAAATGTTACTTTCTCTATTTGATTATTTGTTTAGTTTTTGTTTTGGCACAAAGACCCAGAAAAGGGAAGATGACCATTTGTGGTGGTTGTTAGTGGATAAAGATTGGTCAGTGAACTGTAATAAATCTATATGATCAAATTACATATAAAAATTTCCAAATAATATAAAAGGTAAATAAATGGATAACCCTAAAATAAACCAGGTAAACCAATGACCGGGCAAGCCGGAGTACCTGACAAGGTGGCTCGTTGTAAAAGTCGTCCCAGCTGATTTGTGGTTTCATGTTGTTGATTGGGAAAGTAGGAGACATTTTCACAAATACAAAATTGCAAAATTAAGATAATAATAAAACACTAATTAAAGGATTTTTCTTCTTGTGTAGGTAAAGAAGTGATTCATTTCTTTGTATTTATAGAGGAAAAATAGGGTGATTAGTTGGTTTCTCTTGTGACGGTCGTAAATTAAGACGACTTCAAATGTGACCACTTTAAGATAAAATAGGGTGATTTACGCGACATGTTCATGTGCATTCACGTACATGTTCATGTGCAATCTTGACATTTGACAAGGATCGATCACAAAACTTTGCAAAGGATCGTACATGTTCATGTGCAAATTAAACATGTGCTGATTTGATGATAGTAGATCTAAAGGCGTTGCATCCTTGAATTTTATTTCGCATACAACAATCTTATTTTCGAGCTCAAAAGACGGTGGACCCGGCGGTAAAATCAACCAACCCGATTGTCCTGACTCGATAAAGCTCACCCGAGTCACGAAATTGGCTTGAACTATAATTCCAAAATGTGACTTGAAACCCGAATTGACCAGACCCGACCGGAACATGGCTGAACTTGGTTGACCCGATCCGAAACCACCCAACCCGAAAATTACCCGAGAAAATATAAACTCTAATCGAACAAAAAAGACTTAAAATAACTAACTTAAAATCAAATTTATATTATTTACGTTAAAATAAAAAAAAAATATATCATCAAAATTAATGTAAAAATAGGTAACAATATTAAACGTATTTTTTCCTCTAAACTGTTGACCTAGATTCGAAACAACCCCGTCTAACATATCGAAATAGACACAAAGCCTGAAAAGACTTGACCAGACCTGAACTAACTCGAAATGTGATGCATCCGAATTGACCGTAGAACTGGTCCGACCCAAACCCCATCCAACTAACTCGCTTACCAGAAGACGATGACAACAAGTATATACGTGAGATTAGAGGGAGCCATTCTATTGGAAAGAGTTTGAGAAAATTCTAATTTCTTCTAGTTGTGTATGTAATGATTTGATGAATTTCTTTTGACGGAGTATTTATACAGGAAACATGTGCAAACTAGGGAGCCATTCTATTGGAAACCAAAGAATTTTGTATAATTGTGTTAAGTTTTGATGTTTGAATGCATCACACGTCTCTTCTTTTCTGCTTCACCTTGTAAATCTGTTCATGGCCCGGTATTTTTATTGACTCCGGCGTATGTCCGGCATTTGATCACCCATTTTCCAGGAGACTACCCTTAAGGAGCAATTTGGATCCTCTCCGTTCTCCATTGCCTCCCCTCTTGATTTTTTTTAAACGGATTATAGATTTTTTGTTCCTTGTAATGATCAAATGGTTACTAATTTAAGTAATGGAGGATGATGTGCGTGGGAAATAATATACTCCCTCCGTCCCGGTCATTTGTTATCCTTTGGTTTTGGATCAAAGATCAAGAAAAGAGAAGAGAGCCAATTACTAAATGACATGTGGACCAAATTGAGTGTGAATGACCAAATTATTCATTTTACATTCCGTGATAGTGTAGTTTTCCTAATGAGGTATTTAAGTCTTGTATCAATTATATTGACGTAATTTAAGTTATATATTTAATTTAACGATTTTTCACGAAAGTCTTGATTTTATTTCTTTTGTTAGTGTGTTAATTGAAGACCAATGTAAAGTTGAACGAAGATGTCATTTGTTTAACGAATTAGGACTAGAGAATAATTTTAATTATTCGCTATTTTTATTTTCATTATCATTTTCAGAAATTAGATTGCATAAATCATTTGTGTATGTGTGTTGAACATGTCCACGGCACTTATGTATAGAGTATAGGTTTAGGAATTTGAGAGAGATCACTCTTCCGTACTCCTTGTTTTTCTCGTTTCTTTTTTTTTTTGTCAATAGTTGCTCAAAGTGTCTTTAATTTCGGAATTTTTATAATAACTCTACCTTGTTTATCTTAAATACCATTCATTTATAATACTTTCAAGATAATAATGTTTAAATTACATGCAATTTGCACAGTATTACACGTGTTTGAAACTAGTTTAAAGAGAAACCTAAAACGAAATTTCACGGTTTAAAAAACTAGTCTAAAGAGAAACCTAAAACGAAATTGTACGGGTTTAAAACTAGTCTAAAGAGAAACCTAAAACGGTCACAACATTAAAAGCAGTAACAAACTAACAACAATGTCCTTTAGATTTTATTCATTATCAAAGTTGATGAAAAGGAAAACACACTACAAACACAAGAAACATAACTTAAAATAAGATCGACACATAACGGACACAAACACAGACACAAATAACAGAACTTGAAGGAATTCAAACAACAGATCTAAAGGTGGTACAAAGTGTAAGCATGCACACTACACTGGTGCTGAGACATTAGCTTCACCATTCACATCCTGCACAACAATACAACATCCAACACCACGATCAATTTTTGCTACACAAAATGACATAGGGTAGTGTACTCTTTTTCCGTCATAATCAATTATTTACGTTTTTAAAGGTAGTTTAATCAAAAATAAACAAATACTGGAATGGGACGAAGGTAGTTTTTAGAGTCTATTTTGCTATTGTATTTGAAACATGCACTATCATCTAATCTCTTTTTTCGTCCATTCAACTCCACTTTACGTATTTCCTTATTTGGCTAAACCATTCCATCATTATTAAAAATCTATATTTACAAAAAATGACATCCATACCCTATACTAATCCACCATCAATATTAACCTCTCCATTCTCTTTTCCTATGTACTTTTAATAGTTTTTTTAATCCGCTCCTTCATAACACCCGTGTAAAAAACAAACTTGCAAAATAGAATTAAATGGAGAGATTAGTTTTTTATTTTTATTTTGATAGGTTTATGGGTCTTATTCTATGTGGGAGTAGGGGGATGTCTAAGACCCTGTTCAACAACGAGCGTGAACCGTGCCTTCGATTTTGATCATCAAATTTACCAACTTTATTGGTTGATGGTATTTGGGGCCTTTTTATTTTTATTTTTATTTTTTATTAGAGTACAGGCTCTCCAATTATTTTAAGACGGACCTATGTGAAGGTAGTCCACTAGTCCTTGTACGTATTTTGAGTGAACCAAAATAAAAATAGAGTACGTAAAAGTTTAATAATAATAGAAGTAATACCTGACAAGGTGGGTTCCTGAGATCGCGAGAATACGGTCGTGGGTTCGAGTTGTTGATTGGGAAAGTAGGAGACATTTTCAGAAATACAATAAATTGCAAACTTTAAGATAATAAAACACTAATTACAAGGATTTTATTTAGGCTTTCAACTTCTTCTTGTTGGTTATGTAATGAAGTGATTAATTTCTTTGTATTTATATAGAAAACTAGCGTGATTCACGTGACATGTTCATGTCCTAACTTGTGCATTCACGTGACATGTTATTCTGAAATCGTGACATTTGGCGCGGCTCGTGGCATAAGTAATTTTTTAAACACAACTAGTTTTTGTACCCGTGCAGTGCACGGGACATTGTACACTTTTGATATTTTAGAATAAGATTTATGATTTTTATTGTTATTTTGGTGTGTTCTATAAATCTTGACCCTATTTTTATACGGTACAGAATGAAAAGGTGGACATCTAATTCTATTTCTTATTACTTAACACTATTTTTTCTACCCGTGAAAATTACGGGTGCGTTTAAGATTAATTGTTTCAGGTTATGCATAAGTGTAACCTCATTAGTCATTAGTGTGAAACATGTTGATATTTTTATTGCTAACATTGACACACAAGTTTTTCATCTTAATTTTTAATTCATGTAGTTTTATGAGAAGCATAACAATATTTTAATATATATTTTTATAAAAATTAAGATATTATATGAGTAACATGGTAAGTAGACGTCATACCACATGAATGTAATGTGGAACTA
>LHUT01005790.1:0-12424 GCA_001412135.1 Silene latifolia subsp. alba | reverse complement strand
TTCAGGTAAAAAACCCTTTTTTTTTTTTTTTATTTTTTTTTTTTTTTTTTTTTGTTTTTTTTTTTGTTTTTTTTTTTTGTTTTTTATTTTTTTTTTTTTTTTTTTTTTTTTTTATGTTTTTGCGTCTACCAGGATGTTCCCTCTCTTTTTTTTTTTTTTTTTTTTTTTTTTTTTTTTTTATTTATTTATTAAATGGAGATCTCTAGTCAGTGTTATTCATTCATTATATCTAGCAGTTGCAAGTCGTTTTGGTGCATTATAGAAGTCATTTAATTGACATCAAGTCGTATCTGAACAAAATCCAAGAATTAAGGAGGTGTATTGGTAGACTCATCGCAAACTGGTAACCAATTTGCTTGAAATTCTAGAGTTGTAAGAGCTTCAACTAGTAAGGTGAATAAATAAATGGCTTTAACGAGGCAGAGAAGATGTCACCAGATTTGAATGTGTATATTCCAATATCTTCCTCTATTTTTAGCACTTGCCTGTGAATTTTATGATGTTTTGTACTCGCTTGTAAATTCTTCGGAATGGTCTCCCTCTTATATCCCTTTTTCGTAATTTTTGTTGTGGCATTGCTTTATAGTTTCTACTAATATCTAATGTTGTGCGGCCTTAACTTTTTCCATCACCTATGAAGTTTTGATTGATTGTTAGCTTCTAATACTTTCATATGTCTCGTAAATTCAATTATCTAGCTCTCCATTTCTATATTGGTGTCATCCCTTTGTGTATTTTTGGCGCATAGGTCTCACCCTTTGTTTCCTTCAAATGATGTTCTTGCTTACATATCATAGATTAATATACTTCAATAAGTATGCCCTCTTTTTGCTTCTGCAGATTATAAATGAAATTATAGAATCTTGCCGTGCTCGGGATTTTACAGATGTAATATTGGTTCATGAACATCGTGGTGTGCCTGACGGACTTATTATCAGTCATTTACCTTTTGGTCCAACTGCCTACTTTGGATTATACAATGTGGTGAGTGTTCTTGATGCCACTTTAGAACTTGAAGCTGCTTTCCACAGATATGCACCATAGTGGAAAACTTTATATAATTGACCATGACTGCAGGTTACAAGGCATGACATCAAAGACAAAAAATCAATCGGCACAATGCCCGGTGTTTATCCGCATCTGATTATGAACAATCTCACTACCAAGGTATGATTTAGTTTACCGTGATAGAAGTGAATATCTTTGCTGTACTTTGCAACCTTTTAGAAGTTGTCAAGGCTCCTCTTATGTTTATTACTCCTAATTATGATAGGCTATAGCTTTAGGATTTATACTTTATCTTTGTTTTTGATAGAAAAACTCAGTTGAACATATTGAGCTGTGGTGTCTTTATTTCCTTTATTCAAGGATCTTGCATTCTGTAAGATTGCCTTTTCACACATTAATAGGGGATTTAATTTCTCACTTTTATTTCTAGAAAGCGGTCGAAGTTGCCAAACACAAAATAGAATGTTGGTGTGACTCAACCTTTTACAGCTTCTCTTGGGAAAATTGTTGACAGCTATGCAGAGATCTCAATATGTGAGACATGACTAGATTTGCTTAGAGCTATTGATGTGTGATTATACAACTAAAACCTTACTCCAATGTCGCAAGAACTCTCGCCTAAGGTGGTATGACGCGGAGTCAGCCTTACGCCTGTGTTAGAAAACATAGAGAGGTTGTTTCCGATTGAACTACATTGATTATTGAGTCGTGATTGCATTGTCCCACTACGGCCTCACAGTACAAGAAAAACAGCCAGTACAAGAAAAACAGCCAGTTTAATAGTTAGTTTGCTGTATTCCATTCGTCAACACAAAAAAAAAAAATCTCATTCGATCTGTTGCATGGTCTCACAGAATCATAGGTGACTTCTAAGGTACACCCTTTCTATCACTCAATGAGCCCCATAGACTTTTTATGCGAGGAAGAAAAAAAACATTGGAGTGTCATTGAGTGAAATAAAGGGAGTACCTGGTTGCAGTCTCAAGCAATGTTTTTTTTTGGGTTTTTCTATCTCGTGTTTTTTTGAATTCTATGTGGTACGGGTACCCCATCATTTCTAAAAACATCATTGGTAGTTGGTACCCCTAAACTTAGTAAATACTCCCTCCATTTTCCTATTTTCACCCGATTTGCTTTATTGCGGCCTCCAAGACGCCACTTTGACCGTATTTTTCGATGCCTATATGATACTTTTTTTGCTTGAATTTTTTTTTTCGTGAAAGATGTCTTGATATTAATTGTAAATGTTTTAGTTTTATAAATAAATAGTTTTTATTCTCTAACTTATTGACGGTCAAAGTTCGGAAACTTTGACCTCCAAAAAGCAAATGGGATGAAAATAGGAAAATGGAGGGAGTAGTTATTAAAATATCCAAACGACTAAAAGTCGAGTTTTTTAATAGTTAAATTTTGTAGAGATAATGTTTACAATTGAGGATACGATATTTATGTTAATGGTATGACAAATTATTGCCAAAAGATTAATAGAAGTGCATAAACTAAACATTTAAAAGAGACAAATTAGAGCATTTTAGGTATTTCAAGAGATTTTCATTAAGTTTAGGGGTACCAGTGATGTCTTTGAAGAATTCAAAAAAAAAGTGTGTGCCCTATAGAAAAACTTTAAAAAAAAAATAAATAAAAAAAACAGTCTATTGATTTGGTTGTGGTTTCCTGCACATGCATGCAGGTTAATACACTGGTTGTTTTCCAGTCACAAAGCTATCAGTTGTTTTAGCTAATGTAATAAATTCTTCGATTATTCCTAGATTTCATGCAATAAAAAATCAAACACTGAGCAGTGTTCTTTGGTGTTTTAATCTTTTTAGCTGGGAGAGAGGACAGCAACCATCCTGAAGCATTTATTTCCTGTTCCTAAAGCAGATTCAAAGCGAATTATCACATTTGCCAATCAGTCTGATTATATCTCATTTAGGTGAGTTCATAATTGCTTAAATTTGTAATTTGCAATATTTTGTATTGATTGCTTTGATAACAGCAACTGTGGATATAGGTTTAATTCAGTAAAAGATGCTTGACTAGTATTTGTTTCTATGTTCCTTTTCGTTTCCAAAGAAAAATCGGATATGAAATTCAAAGTTGGTTAAGGTAGTCTGATAGTTGCTGCTGGGTCATATGACTCAAGTTTTTCATTTGAATTTTCAAAATGTTGCCTGATTATTTGAGCGCGATTGCAAAACTTAAATGGCCTGTTTGAATGTGGAATATGAAGGGCATGGAGAGAAGTGAGAAGAGAGGGGATAATTTTTATCTTTTGGATAGTTAGTTAGGTGGGAGGAAATGGATTTTTCCACATTCCTTTCTCGAAGCCAAGTCTAAATCATTTTAAGAAATGAAAGGGTAAAGGAAGTAATTAGTCAAGTCCAGGTAAAATTGAACAATGATATAACTTATAAGTGGTTTCCTGGCTTACCGTACAGTTCTTTAAGGGTTTTTTTAAGGGCATGTACTAGTTGTAACAAAGTTAGCAATGTCGAGAGAATAAATTATGACTGATTTGTTTTGCTTTATGCCTATGCTAATTTATTCATATGTTCTAATCAGCCGAAACATGTGCGTTCTCTAATCACGAAGCAACATGCCTACCAAAAGTATTCATTGAAATTATCTGTTTCCAGGAGTTAATGGTTCCTTACTGAAAACAGACATATAGGCTAATTATGAGTAAAAGCACTACTTACATATGGACGCCAGTAGTGAAATTTTCATTCGATAAAGATACATTTTCATTCGTGCCGTTCTGTGAAATGTCAATGTGTGTGTAACCATCTTCATCTTCACTGGATGGATTGTGATATTTACCGTCTTTGCTACTGATTTAGGACACTGAATCACTGAACTGTAAGGATTATTTCCCTACTAACCTGTTGTATACTGGATTGCTCAAATACATCCATAGATAGCTGAATAGCTCCATTGATTTGAAGGAATGTGTAACGCAACTATGCATTTTTATAAGGCTGTTGTGGCAAGAGTTTTGCCAGACCTTGTTCTTTTGAAGCTCTTTGTGGCGAGCTGGTTTCTTTGAAACAGGGTGTGAGTTTGGTCTTACCTTTGAAACCGAGGAGAGAGGAGATGACCATTTGTTTACCTTTGATTTTGCTACAAAGACCGAGGAGAGAGGAGATGACCTAAATTAGCATGTTTATCCTGGTGATTTACCTTTTTAAAGATAAAACTTCATACTTCAAGAGATCGTGGTGGGACATTGGCACTGGAATAATTTGCTCTATCACTGATTGTAGAAAAGAATTCACAAAGTTTTGTAATTCTAACTCATCTTGTTACCTCTATCCCACCCTATTCTGGAAATATTAACCTCATTAGTCATCTTAGTGATAATATATGCTCGTTCGTAGCCACTGAATAATTGCAAATGCTGCAGGCACCATATTTATGAAAAACAAGGAGGTCCAAAATCCCTTGAGCTGAAGGAGATCGGTCCTCGTTTCGAGATGTTCCTATATCAGGTTAGTACATTCATTATTGTTGTTCAGCAAGGATGGTATTGTTCTGCTTCTCTGTGTAATGTTAGGGAATAAATATAGCATTCCTGTTGCATTGATAAGCAACATGCCACTCAAGTGTTTTTGTGGCTCAACCATGCAACTGGAATCTTCAGAACGAACTTCCGAACTTCGTCATTACTAAAACTTAAAAAGTAGATTCAACAAAACAGGTCTATATGATGTCTGATTACCCGATCCTGGATCCTGTATGTAATTAACAACAATGTAGATCCAACAAAACAGGTCTATTTGGAGTTAATATTAATATAAGTTAGGTGAATTTTCATTTTTCAGGTTAATGATTACGAGTTAAACTTTTTATTTTTCTTTTTTCTCTAAATTAAATGATTTTAGCGAGTCTAATGTTTATGAGTCAAACTCTTATTTTTGGAAAATATGCTTTAACAAAATAATTATTTTGAAAAAAAAATCATGTATTAAATATATATTAATAATAATTAGATATATCGAGTAGATTTAACTTCTACTAATTTAAAACAACCCTGTGAATTTCACGTGTGAATTTCACGGGTGTTATACTAGTTAGACATTGAAGATGAACCCAAGGTCATCGGATCCGGACTGTGTCATGTCAGCTGTGCTTTTACTCATAATTCAGTGCTCGCTCCTACAGGTTACATAGTATTTAATTCTGGTGTCTTACAGATAAAGCTAGGGACTGTGGAACAGAAAGAGGCCCAGAATGAATGGGTTCTAAGACCTTACATGAATACGACGAAGAAGAGAAAGTTCCTTGGGGATTGAATGATGGAGCACATTTACCCGCCAAACCTTCGCGTTGACATGTACTCTTAGTTTCTCTTGAATTTTCTCCTTTTTAGGGCTTTTGCGATTTATTCCTAATCGCAAATTTTGGAATCATGCCTTCAGATTAAATGTTTTGACTCGTAGGTAATGGCAATACATGTCCTTTGAACATGTACGAGTTTTTGGATTTGTTGAACATGGCCACCCATATCCGTTTTATCCCATACACGTTGATTTTGTTTTGTTCTAACTGACTTTTAGTTGCATGGAATCTCCATATATATTATCTTTTTATCCAAGCTTGATGAAAGTCCAGAGCCAAGACGGGATACATTAGTGATGTCTTTGAGTCAGATACGGACCGGATTAGGAATTCAGATTCATACCTGTGTTCCGTGTCTGATATGGACCCATCTTTCAAGATTAAGATCAACATAGCTAGCTACTAGGTTCAAATCCGATTCATGAGCATTTGACTATTAGATGGGATATTAATCGCAACAAAGGATATCATCAAAATTTATTTTACACCAATTTGAGCTGTTTGGAAGGTTATATCGGATCATGTTCCTTTTCTCCCAGTTTCTTCCACGTGTCCGGGGTTACTTAAGGAGTTACCCTATTAAGTTTGAGCCCCAAAATACCAAGTATTAATCGATTTTTTCATGATTATTCGAATTTCACTCAAGGATGGTTTATCGCATACCGGCACCACCAAATGTTCTTTGTCGCTCCAAATTTGTGTGACCTCTTTATCTAGCATGACTCATCCTTTATGCGATTTTTGGTCATTTTTGCTCCGGGATCCTGTAATCCCGAAAATCGTGTATTTACACTTCAATTTGAGCTATTCAGGAGGTTGTATCGGACCATGTTTCTTTTTCTCCCACATGTCCAAGATTAGTTAAGGAGTTACCCTATTAAATTTGAGCCTCAAATAACAAGTATTAATCGATTTTTTCATGATTATTCGAATTTCACTTAAGGTTGATTTATCGCATACCGGCACCTCCAAATATTTTCTGTTGCTTCTCAAATTTTGCGTGGCCGCTTTATATGGCATAAGTAACCCTTTGTGCGATTTCTTGACATTTTTGCTCCGGGACCATTTAATCCCGAAAACCGTGTATTTTTTTTAAAATTCAATTTAAGCTGTTTAGGAGGTCGTATCAGACCATGTTTCTTTTTTTTCCCGGTTTTTCTTCCACGTGTCCGGGATTACTTAAGGAGTTACCCTATTAAGTTTGAGCCCCAAATACCAAGTTTTAATCGATTTTTTCATGATTATTTGAATTTCACTCTAGGTTGGTTTATTGCATACCGGCACCCCCAAATGTTTTCTGTTGCTTCTCAAATTTTGCGTGGTCGCTTTATATGGCATGAGTAACCTTCTGTGCGATTTCTGCACATTTTTGCTCCTGGACCCTGTAATCCCGAAAACCGTGTATTTTAAATTTCAATTTAAGCTTTTCAGGAGGTCGTATCAGAACATGTTTTGTATTGTCTCGGTTTTTCTTCTACGTGTCCAAGATTACTTAAGTAGTTACCCTTTTAAATTCGAGCCCCAAATATAGCAAGTATTAATCGATTTTTTTCATGATATCCGAAAACCATGTATATACACTTCAATTTGAGCATTTCTAGAGGTCGTACCGGACCATGTTTCTATTCTTCCAGTTTTTCTACTACGTATCCAAGGTCTCTTGAGGAGTTACCCTATACGATTTTAATCCCAAAAAACAAGTATCAATCCATTTTTCACAATTATCCGAGTTTCGGCTGAAGCTGGTTTATAGAATACCAGCAGCCTCAAATGTCTCCGGTTGGTCCTCAAATTTTGTGTGGCCGCTTTATCTGACACGAGGGATCTTTCGTGAGATTTTCGATGATTTTGGTTCTGGGACCACATAATCCCGAAAACGGTATATTACACACCTCAATTTGAGGCATTCTAGAGGTCGTATCGGACCTTGTTTTTTTTACTCCTGAATATTCAACCATGTATTCATGGTTTCTTGAGGTGTTACCCTATTCGATTTTATCCCCAAAAAACAAGATAAATCCATTTTCCACAATTATCTCAGTTTCGACTAATGCTGGTTTATAGAATACCAACGACCTCAAATGTCCTCGGTGGGTTCTGAAATTTTGTGGGGTCGCTTTATCTGACTCGAGGGACATTCCATGAGATTTCTGACGAATTTTTTTCGGGACCCTGGAATCACGAAAACCGTGTATTATACACTTTAATTTGAGCCATTTCAGAGGTCGTACCAGACCGTGTTTCTTTTTCTCCTGGTTTCTACATTTATTCGAGGTCTCTTGAGTAGTTACCCTATTCGATTTTAACCCCAAAAAACAAGTATTAATACATCTTTAAGAATTATCCGAGTTTCGGCTGATGCTGGTTTATAGAAAGAGCAACACCCTTAAATGTCCCCGGATAGTCTTCAAATTTTGTGTGGCCGCTTTATCTAACACGAGGGGTCTTCCGTGAGATTTTCGGTGAGTTTTGGTCTGGGACCCTGTAATCCCGAAAACAGTGTATTATACACTTCAACTTGAGACATTTCAGAGGTCGTATCGGACAATGTTTCCTTTTCTCTTGGTTTGTCTACCATGTATTCGAGGTCTCTTGAGGAGTTACCCTATTCAATTTTAACCCTAAAAAAAGTATCAATCCATTTTCCACAATTATCCGAGTTTCGATTAATGCCGGTTTATAAAATACCAGCAGCCACAAATGTCCCCGGTTGGTTCTCAAATTTTGTGTGACCGCTTTATCTAACCTGAGAGACCTTCCGTGAGATTTTCGGTGAATTTTTTTTCGAGACCTTGGAATCCCGAAAACCGTGTATTACACTTTAATTTGAGCTTTTCTAGAGGTTATATCGGACCATGTTTTTTTTTCTCCTGGTTTTTCTACCATGTATCCGAGGTCTCTTGAGGAGTTACCCTATTCGATTTTAACCCTAAAAAACAAGTATCAACTCATTTTTTTACAATTGTCTGAGTTTCGGCTCATGCTGGTTTATAGACTACCAACAGCCTCAAATGTTCCCGATTGGTCCTCAAGTTTTGTGTAGCCGCTTTATCTGACACGAGGGATCATCCGGGAGATTTTCTGTGAGTTTGGTTCCGGGACCCTGTAATCACGAAAACAGTGTATTATACACTTCAGTTTGAGCCTTTCCCGAGGTTGAACCGGACCGGGTTTTTATTTCTCCCGGTTTTTCTTTCACGTATCTGAGGTCTCTTGAGGAGTTACCCCATTCGATGTAAATCCCAAAAAAACAAGTATTAATCCATCTTTCACAATTATTCGACTTTGAGCTAATGCTGGTTTATAGAATACCAGCCGCCTTAAATGTCCCCGGTTGGATCTCAAATTTTGTGTGGCCGCTTTATCTGACACGAGGGATCTTCCGTGAGTTTCCGGTGAATTTTGTTCCGGGACCCTGTAATCCCGAAAACCGTATATTATACACTTCAATTTGAGCAATTCCATAGGTCGTATCGGACCATGTTTTTTTTCTCATGGTTATTCTACCATGTATTCGTGGTCTCTTGAGGTGTTACCCTATTCGATTACCTCAAAAAATAAGTATCAATCCATTTCCACAATTATCTGAGTTTCGACTATTGCTGGTTTATAGAATATCAGCAGCCTCAAATGTCCTCGGTTGGTTCTCAAATTTTGTGTGGCGGCTTTATCTGACCCGAGAGACCTTCCGTGAGTTTACCGGTGATTTTTTTTTCGGGACCCTGGAATCCCGAAAACCGTGTATTTATATACACTTCAGTTTGAGCCTTTCCAGAGGTCGTACCGGACCATGTTTCTATTTCACCCGGTTTTCTACCACGTATCCGAGATCTCTTCAGAAGTTACCCTATTCAAGTTTAACCTTAAAAAATAAGTATCAATCCATTTTTCACAATTATCCAAGTTTCGACTAATGCTGGTTTATAGAATACCAGCAGCCTCAATCGTCCCCGGTAGGTCCTCAAATTTTGTGTGGCCGCTTTATCTGACATGGGGGATCTTCCATGAGATTTCCGGTGAGTTTTGTTCCGGGACCCTGTAATCCCGAAAACACTTCAATTTGAGCCATTTTAGAGGTCGTACTGGACCATATTTTTTTTTCTCCTGGGTTGTCTACCACATATTCGAAGTCTTTTGAGGAGTTACCTTATTCAATTTTAACCAAAAAAAAGGATCAATCCATTTTCCACATTTATCCGAGTTTCGACCGATACTGGTTAATAGAATACCAGCAACCTCAAATGTCCCTGGTTGGTACTCAAATTATGTGTGGCCGCTTTCTCTGACCCGAGGTACTTTCCGTGAGTTTTTTTCAGGATCATAGAATCCCTAAAACCGTGTAGTATACACGTCAATTTGAGCCTTTTCTGAGGTCTACCGGACCATGTTTCTATATCTCCCTGTTTTTCTACCACGTATCGGAGGTCTCTTGAGGAGTTACCTTATTCGATTTTAACCTCAAAAAACAAGTATCAATCCATCTTTCACAATTATACGAGTTTGAGGCGATGCTGGTTTATAGAATATAAGCACCTTAAATATCCTTGATTGGTCCTCAAATTTTGTGTAGTTGCTTTATCTGACACGAGGAATCTTCCCTCAGATTTCCGATGAATTTTGTTCCGGGACCCTGTAATCCCGAAAACCGTGTATTACACTTCAATTTGAGCCTTTCCTGAGGTCGTACCGGACCATGTTTCTATTTCTCGCGGTTTTTCTACACCACGTATCTGAGGTCTCTTGAGTAGTTACCCCATTCGATTTCAACCCCAAAAAACAAGTAGCAATCCATCTTTCACAATTATCCGAGTTTGAGCTCATGCTGGTTTATAGAATATCAGCAGCCTTAAATGTCCCTGGTTGGTCCTCAAATTTTGTGTGGCCGCTTTATCTGACACGAGGGATCTTCCTTGAAATTTCCGGTGAATTTTGTTACGCGACCTTAAAATCCCGAAAACCGTGTATTATACACTTCAATTTGAGCCATTCAGAGATCGTACCAGACCATGTTTCTTTTTCTCCCGGTTTTTCTAACACGTATCCGAGCTCTCTTCAGGAGTTACCCAATTCGATTTTAAACCTAAAAAACAAGTATCAATCCATTTTTCACAATTATCCGAGTTTTAACAGATGCTTATTTATAGAATAGCAGCAGCCTCAAATGTCTCCGGTTGGTCCTCAAATTTTGAGTGGCTGCTTTATCTGACACGAGAGATCTTCCGTGAGATTTCCGGTGAGTTTTGTCTCGGGACCCTGTAATCCAGAAATTCGTGTATTCTACACTTCAATTTGAGACATTCCATAGGTCGTACCGGACCATATTTTTTTTTTTCTCCTGGTTATTCGACCATGTATTCGTGGTCTCTTGAGAAAGGACCCTATTCGATTTTATCCCCAAAAAACAAGTATTAATCCACTTTCAAAAATTATCCGAGTTTCGACTAATGTTGGTTTATAGAATACCAGCAGCCTCAAATATCCCGGGTTGGTTATCAAATTTTGCGTGGCCGCTTTATTTGACACGAGGGATCTTCCGTGAGATTTCCGGTAAGTTTTGTTCCGGGACCCTGTAATCCCGAAAATCGTGTATTATACATTTCAATTTGAGCCATTTCAGAGGTCGTACCGGGCAATGGTTTATTTCTCCTAGTTTGTCTACCACGTATTCGAGGTCTCTTGAGGAGTTACCCTATTCAATTTTACCTCAAAAAAAGTATCAATCCATTTTCGACAATTATCCGAGTTTCAACTCATGCTGGTTTATAAAATACCAACAGTTTCAAATGTCCCCGGTTGGTTTCTCAAATTTTGTGTGGCCGCTTTATCTGATTCGAGGGGCCTTTCGTGAGATTACCGGTGAATTTTTTTTGGGACCCTAGAATCCCAAAATCGGAGGTCGTACCGGACCATGTTTCATTTTCTCCCGGTTTTTCTACCACGTATCCAAGGTCTCTTGAGAAGTTACCCTATTTGATTTTAACCTTAAACAACAAATATCAATCCATTTTTCACAATTATCCGAGTTTCGAGTGATGCTAGTTTATAGAATGCGAGTAGCCTCAAATGTCTCCGGTTGGTCCTCAAATTATCCGTGTTTCGACTGATGCTGGTTTATAGAATACCAGTAGCCAAAAAAGTCCCCGGTTGTTCCTCAAATTTTGTGTGGCCGCTTTATTTGACACGAGCGATCTTTCATGAGATTTCCGGTGTGTTTTGTTGCGGGACTTGTAATCCCGAAAACCGCGTATTATACACTTTATTTTGAGCAATTTCCAGAGGTAGTACGGATCATGTTTCTTTTTCTCCTGGTTATTCTACCACGTATTGGTGGTCTCTTGAGGTGTTACCCTATTCGATTTTATCCCCAAAAAACAAGTATCAATCCATTTCCCACAATTATCCGAGTTTCGACCGATGCTGGTTTTAGAATACCAGCAACCTTATATGTCCCCGGTTAGTTCTCAAATTTTGTGCGGCCGTTATATCTGACCTGAGGTACTTTCCGTGAGATTTGAGTAGCAACGGAAGACATTTGGGGGTGCCGGTATGACATAAACCAGCATTCGTCGAACCTCGGATAATCGTGAAAATTGGATTAATGCGCGTTATTTGAGGCTGAATCGAATCGGTTAACTCTTGAAATGACCTCGGACGCGTGATTGAAAAACCGGGAGAAAAAGAAACTGGGTCCGGTACGACCTCCCGAACGACTCAAATTGAAGTTTATAATACACGGTTTTTCGGGATTCCAGGGTCCCAGAACAAAATTCTCCGGAAATCACATAGAAAGTTCCTCAGGTCAGATAAAGCGGTCACGCAAAATTTAAGTAGCAACGGAAGACATTTGGGGGTGCTGGTATGCCATAAACCAGCATTCCTCGAACCTCGGTTAATCGTGAAAAATGGATTAATGCTCGTTTAATGCTCGTTATTTGATGCTGAATCGAATAGGTTAACTCCTGAAATGACCTCGGACGCGTGATTGAATAACCGGGAGAAAAAGAAACAGGGTCCGGTACGACCTCCCGAACGGCTTAAATTGAAGTGTATAATACTTGGTTTTTCGGGATTCCAG
>LHUT01005787.1:0-12365 GCA_001412135.1 Silene latifolia subsp. alba | reverse complement strand
ACAAATAATTGGGATGGAGAGTACAAATGAAGAACTCTTTAACGAGTTTCTAACTCATTTTTTTCGTCTGCACTTCTAAAATCAATAATGTTCATGTAAAAATGTCCTCTTAACCTCTTAAGCATCTTTATAATCAAACTTTAAGAGGCCGAACCCCATTTTCATTTCCTATAATTAATCCTTGAATTTAGTCTACACAAATTCTCATTTGTGGCTTACAAAATCCGTCACAAGCTTGTGACATGAAATAAAAGGGCAAATAGGAGGGCAACTGAGAGAGAGTTGTAACTTATAAGAAGTTACAAGTTTGTAACCGTCACAAGCAAGACGAATTGGCTAGTCTATTGCAATGTTTTGATTGACCTAGACTCTTACTCAATATATTAGTTCTAACGTGTAAATAGGTGGAGTGCAAGATTGTAAGTAAGGGTGAAAAAACCGTAGGTTATATTTAATGTGAATTTTGTACTCTTTGTGCTCTTAGTATTACAACTGATTTTCGTAAATTTTCTCATTGTCAACAACCATAAAGCTTTTTTTGTACAAGTATGAATATATGGGGTAGAGATCTTGGGACGATGTAATGGTTTGATTATTTTATAAAAGTAATGTTTTAATAAATGAAAAATGAGAAAATATATTAAAATAAGAGTGTATTATAGAGTAAATGGAGAAAATCATAGAGGACCCAACTTGAAATATACGGAGTATGATACATTATTTAAAATAGTTGTAAGTTTTATACTCTTTACCGAAGTAGGGAAAAATATAATTCTCTTTTTTTCTCGTACTCCTACAATGTTCCTAAATATAGGGGGAAAACGTAATGAAAAAAAAAAAATATCACTCATTTTAAAATACGAAACAAAAAAACTTTTAATGATACGCTCAATTTATCTTGATAGATACATATCTCTGGCATGTTAGATACATTCCTCTACTTTGCTAGATACACTTATTTACATTGCTAGATATACTCTTTTACCTTGCTAAATACACCATGCTAGATACAATTCTTTATCTTGCTGGATACATATGTATCTAGAATGCGACGAAAAGAGTATGAATTAATATAAATGGTTAAACTTCCCACTGAATGATCAAAATTCAAAACCTTATTAATAATCTAGAATTTGGTGTAGGAGGGTGGACTGACATAGGTTGAAAAGAACAACATTGCCAAAGTCGGTCAGGTCACTCATGAATGTGCCTTTTACTCTCACCAACTCGGACCTGGAACCCGAGTTTATCAAGCTGGCTGCTATGGAGAATATGGTGGCTGAGACNTTCCCACTGAATGATAAAAATTAAAAACCTTATTAATAATCTAGAATATGGTGTAGCAGGGTGGACTGGCATAGGTTGAAAAGAACAACATTGCCAAAGCTCAGTTACTGCAGTCAGGGAGTTTTCCAATTTCCTGTCGAAAAGTCGGTCAGGTTGCTCATGAATGTGCCTTTTACTCTCACCAACTCGGACCTGGAACCCGAGTTTATCAAGCTGGCTACTATGGAGAATATGGTGGCTGAGACAATATATATGATTGATTATTTTAGTAGTAGTTGGTGGTTATTTTCTAGCGATCAAGATTAAACTATGTATAATTAGTATGGTGTCAGTGAAAGATGAAAGTAGTGTCACTAGTATGACAAGATCAAAACTTGTGAAGCAATATCTTCTGTGACTAAACTTAACGAGTCTATACATCATTGAAAGGTTCGGCCTTCGGGCTCGGGCTCACCTCGAGAGTTTAATGGCTCAAGTCGAGTTAATGTTAGCTTGACTAGGATTGAAAGGTTCGAGAGCAGCTCAAACTTGTATGATTAAATAAGATCTCAATCTTATTTTATGAAAATATTTTGTCAATCATTATATCAGATGGTCTCATTGATTTGTCTAATATTTCAATATTTAATAATATTCGAATTCCATAATCCGACTATCTCGTCTTCCAGTTGTTTTTTTTGTTCTGTTGTGATTTTGTGCTATGCATTGTTAGTTTTTGTTACTGCTTTCTAAGGAGTATTGTAGAAGGGCCTGAATGGTTGGTTGAATAATTTTGTTCTTGTATAGCAACCTGTAATTGTTTATCTTAGCATATCAAGAATTGATGTAAGGTCTTGCGGAAGCAATGACTTGTTTTTGTTAATGGCAACTAGTATCCTACTGTGTTTTGTCTTAGGGGAATGTTTGCTACATTCAAATGCTTGTCTTTCTTAAGTGCAATAGTCTTGATACACAATCAAGCACCCATGCTTCATAAATTGTGCTAAATTAGATAGGAATCCTCCCCCCTCCTTGTCGTAAACCCACGAGAAGATTACTACCTCCGAGTATTTGGAATTGCACTATTTTTTAAGATTTGTAAGGAATATTTTAATCTAATGGGGAAACGTATAGGAATAATCAATTTTCAGCCGGTATGCGATTGTATTAGTGATACATCTAGCTAGCAAAATAGTAAATACTCTTCTTTAAGTTTCTATATACATACAAGCTAGCTAAATACACTCCTTTAATTTGCTAGATACATACTTCAAGCTAGCTAGATACACTATTTTAAATTGCTAGTTACACTTCTGTAAGTTGCTAGATACATTCCTTTAAGTTGCTAGATACATATCTCTAACTAACTAGATACACTTCTTCAAGTTTATAGATACATGTCTTTAGCTAGCTAGATACACTTCTTTAAGTTGCTAGATACACTTCTTTAAATTACTATATACATACTTTAGTTAGCTAGATACACTTCTTTTAAGTTGCTAGATACATTTCTTTAAATTACTAGATACATACCTTTAACTAGCTAAATACACTACTTTAAGTTAGTAGATATATTTCTTTAAATTGCTACATACACTTGTTTAAATTACGGGATACATACCCTTATGTCGCTAGAGACAGTCATTTAAATTAGTAGATACATATCTTTAACTAGCTAAATACACTTTATTATATTACTAGATATACACTCTTACGCCCATTTAAAGGTGAGAATCCACTTTGATAAAATTCTAGGATAATTATACACGTCTAATACTTCCCACGTAATAGAAACAACGTAGAGCAACTGAGCAAGTTCTTATCTTTAATGTTTAAACAACTTAGATACAATGGTACTTGCTTTTTTGTCGAAAGCTCCTAAACCCAACTTCAGGAACAAACTGGTTTTTTGAAATCAACAGCCCGAGGGCCTTACTTAATTAATAATTTGTCAAAACGAACAGCAGAGTTTGCAGACGATGGTAAACCATCATCCCATACAACTTTACCCATAACACGAGGGAAACAATGAGCTAAAGCATGAGCTACACAATTATTAGTACGAGATACATGTAGCCAAATGACCGACTGAAACTTGGAACTACACTCGAGGATGTCTTCGATGATCAAAGCGAATCCACTCCGTCCCGTCTTTCGTTCATTAAGAGCTTCAATGACTTGCAAGCAATCACTCTCTACTTCAACGTGTTGTATCCCTCGCCTCACGGCCTCCTCCATCCCATCCAACACAGCACACGCTTCCGCCATGGAAACCTCCCATTGTTGTTCTCTACCAATAGCCACGCCCCACATCACGTTCCCATTACAGTCCCGACACACCACTCCTGTATGCACCCCTTCGCCTTCCTTCACTCCAGCATCGACATTAATCTTGACAAAGCCGTGTCTTGGTACCTTCAACCCACCATTCTCCCTCTCCCTCTCTCTCGGCCTCCCCACTACATCCCTCACTCCCACTCCCTCGCTATCCCCCACGCCCTCCAATATAACGTCCCCACGCCCTCCTAATCACCAGCTCTGGTTCCACCTCAACATTGTCGAAGATGACTTTATTTCGGTGTTCCCAAATAGCCCAACACCCAACCATTAGCTTAACACTCTCCGTCACACACAACTCCTGCCAGCAAGCTTCTACCCACTCCTTAACATCGCCCCCTTGTTTCTCCGTGACCACCTCTATCCCCAACCCATCCCATACCCATCGAGCCACCCCACAGTCCCGGAATAAATGTAGACTTGATTCAATAGAAACCTGACAAAAAGGACAGAAAGAAGACTCACCTCCGATTCGCGACACAATGTTTGCCCTCGTAATAAATGCTTCGCTACACAGCTGCCAAAAGAAGAGCTTCACGCGAGGCCAAATCGAAAAACTCCAAAGTCGATTATAGAGCCGCTTCAACCTATTCCCATCCGAACTATCCGTCAAGTCCCCTACTTCACCAGCCAACATCTTATACGCACTCCGCATCGTATACAACCCGTCACGTTCCAGCCCCCAATACCAGATATCTCGCGGTCTATTTGGGCTAATCCGGATATCCTGTATACGTTCTCGCTCAAAATCCAGAAAAAAATGGGTCAGCTTCCCCTCATCCCACTCGTACCCATTTGGCATCAATAAATCCGCGACCTTCATCACCTCATTCCCCGGACCACATGGCGAAATAACCCGTCCAGTATGTGAGCTTGGAATCCACGCGTGACCCCAAACATTCGTGTCCATCCCATCCCCAACTCGCCGTCGAAGTCCCTGTTCCATAACTACTCGTGACTCGAAAATACCCCGCCACGTATAGCTAGGATTGTGTCCGAGCTCAGCTGTCATAAAATCCCCAGCCGGGAAATACTTAGCCTTTATCAGGCGGGTCCAAAGGCTATCCGGGTTAGTTATAAGCCGCCAAGCCTGTTTACCAAGTAAAGCGAGGTTAAACTGCTGAAAGTCTCGGAATCCCATGCCTCCAACACACTTAGGCCGAGCTAATTTCCTCCAAGCAACCCAATGGATACCCCGTTTGTTCTCATCATGGCCCCACCAGAAACAGGCAATAATCGATCGCAACTCATCACAAAAGTTTACGGGAATTTTGAACACACTCATCACGTAGGTAGGGAGCGAATTGGCCACAGCCTTTATGAGAATCTCCTTACCAGCCCTAGACAACATCTTCCCGCGCCACCCTTGTAGACGTTTGCAAAGTTTGTCCCGGATAATATCCGTTATAACTTTTTTAGACCGACCAATCACCGTAGGTAAGCCCAAATACCGAGCTTGCTCCTCGACTTGTACCACACCCAGCCTCGTCGCTATAAGATCACGCCTCCCCTATCAACACCACGGCTAAAAGATACCGTGGTCTTGTCTAGACTCACTAGTTGGCCCGAAGCTCGCTCATACTTTCGCAAAATATCGTTTACTACCGAAGCATCCTCCACCGTAGCTCGTGTAAAAAATATGCTATCATCCGCGAAAAGTAGATGAGAGATGGTAGGGGCCGAACTAGCAATACGAATCCCATGCAGCGCATTATCCTCCACGGCCCTCCTGATCATATTAGACAAAGCTTCAGCGCATAACAGGAATAAATACGGAGACAGAGGATCCCCTTGACGCAGTCCCCTAGCCGGACGAAATTCTTCAGATGGGTAACCATTAATGAGAACTGAGAACGTCACCGTCGATACACACCCCATAACCCGTTCGATCCACCCCCGGTCGAAACCCATGGTGCACAACACTCGGTGCAAAAAAACCCACTCCACTCTATCATAAGCCTTGGCCATATCAAGCTTGATCGCCATATGTCCCTCTCTTTGTCTACTATTCTTCATGTGATGAAATAATTCAAACGCAATCAGAATATTATCAGAAATCAATCGGCCCGGAGTAAAGGCACTTTGATTTTCTGATATAATCTCCCCAAGGAACACTTTTAGACGGTTAGCAAGAACTTTGGATACCAGTTTATACGCCACATTGCACAAACTTATCGGTCTAAAATCGCGGATTTTGTCAGGCGCCTTCTTCTTCGGGATTAGAACAATATTGGTCTTGTTCAAACCACTCGGGGATATTTCCCCACGCAATATGCCGAGGACCATGGACACCACACTATGACTAATAAATTGCCAATAAGATTGATAAAATAGGCCATTCATACCATCGGGACCGGGTGCTTTCAGAGGATGTATTTGGTTAAGGGCCTCCACGATCTCTACTTCGCTATATTACGCACGCAAACCCCGGTTCATATCAGCTGTGACCCGCCCCTCAAGACCGAGTAGCACCTCATCAAAATCAGTGGGTTCGGCTGACGAAAATAAATCCTGAAAATACGAAGTAGCAACTTGTGAGACCTCCTCTTGTCCAGCCCGTTCTCGCCCCTCGTCATCGATCAACATACCAATAAAGTTCTTTCTCCTCCTCTCCCCTGCTTTATTATGAAAGAACTTCGTATTCCGATCCCCATCTAGTAACCATAGGGCCCGTGATCGCTGTCTCCAATAATGTTCTTCCTGCTTATAAAGACCAGCTATTTCCGCTATTAATTTACTCCTTCGCTTCACAGTCTCCTCCGTGCGGTCACCTTAATTTAACCGGGCCAATTGTTGACGTTTAACTTCTAAGGACCGATTAATCTTTCCAATGCTGATTTTCTTCCAGGCTTGTAATTCCCGATCACAACCACGCAAAGCCTCCACCAAATCCCCGTTACCCCGCTCAACCCCCCGGATTACAACCTCCTGACATCCCTCTTCCCCCACCCAAATTTGTTCAAAACGGAACCGAGTTCTCGCTTTACCGCCAATTTCGCGTCTGTCGAAAACCAGTTTGAGTGGTGCATGGTCCGACCATTCTCGATCAAGATTAAACAGCTTCGCATACGGGAAAAGATCCTGCCAAGAATGAGAACAAAGAGCCCGGTCTAGTCGGCATTGACGGTTATCTGGGCCAGCTTGCCCATTATCAAATGTAAAGGCATATCCCTCCCATGGTACGTCTCTCAACTCACATTCGTCAACTGCCGCTTGGAAATTGTTCATTTGCCATTGTGCCCGGCTCCCCCCTTCATTTCAGTAGATAACAGTATCTCATTAAAGTCCCCCACGCATACCCAAGGTATGGAAGATTGACCATGAAGAAGACGTAGAAGCTCCCACGAGAGATGACGGTCTGATACAGCAGGCCAACCATAGAAACCCGTGATTCGCCACTCCTTCTCCCGCTCCCGTATATGGAAATCCATATGATGAACCGACGCCGATACAAACCTACAATCCACCTCCTTCTTCCATAAGAATGCAAGACCCCCCGACCGTCCCATACTATCCACCTCAATCCCATGATATCCCTCCAATTTCTCTCTCACCCTCCACATATCACGACCACAAAGTTTTGTCTCGCATAAAAACATCATGGCCGGGGCTTCCCTACGTATCAAAGTACGCAGGGCATTCACCGTGTCGGGGTTGCCCAGGCCCCGACAGTTAAGACTTAGGAGATTCATTGGTCCTGGCGGGGTTGAGCTCCCTCAACCTCCGCCTCAGGTATTAAGACGCCCCCGTCTGCAAGAGTCCTCGTCCGCTTCTCGCCCCCATAGTCCACCTCCTCTCCCCTTCCCCTCTTCCGTCCACTTAGCGCACCCATATCTCCAACCTGCTGTCTATCTCCCACCCTAGCTAACTTCTTCCATTCTCGCCTTTTACCACCCCCTACCGATAGGTTAGACCCATCAGCCTTTGTCCCCCCCATCCAAGCCACGCACGTCATTCCCCGACACCATGCTCCCTGTTTCAGCTCCCTCACTCCCCCTGCCTTCCAAATCTGCTCAGAAAAACAACCCTTCACCAGCTCACGGACTTCAACAGGATCTCCCTTGTTTCCACCTCCCGCACCCTCCTTCTCTCCTATCACTACACACTGCCGCCCAATCTGCTCCTGCCCATGCTCTTCATCCCCAACTTCCTTCTCCTCTCCTCCATTAGACTTTCGAGATTTCTTCAGTTTAAGATCAATGGCTATCGATTGCAAGCGCTCAATCATCAAGCTAATATCCCTTTCCTCATCCCGCTTTTTCTCATCATCGAATAACCCATTCAAATTCCTCTTCGCCTTACCACCCCCATCAACAGCTTTCGTTTTCGTAACCTTCCAAGGAGAAGCCCTAAGCTATTCCCCAAAAGGGAGCTCATCCTCCTCGTACGGTCCATGTTCATAATCCTTCTCCCCATGTCCCATAATACCACACCCATAACAAAAGATAGGTAGTCTTTCATATTTCACATCAAAATTCACCACCCTACCTTCCTTCATCATAATTGGAATCTTAGCTTTGAGAGCTTTTCGAACATCATGAATGAATCGAATGCGAACTGCCCTATCTAACTCGCTGTATTGTCCCTGATCANTATTTTATTTTTTTTTTTTCATCATCAAAATTCACCACCCTACCTTCCTTCATCATAATTGGAATCTTAGCTTTGAGAGCTTTTCGAACATCATGAATGAATCGAATGCGAACTGCCCTATCTAACTCGCTGTATTGTCCCTGATCAGTCTCGATAAACGTACCCAAACTAGCCCCAATTCTTCGTAAATTGGCCTGGCTCGTCCTCCCCGATATAGGAAGGTCATAGACTCTAGCCCAAATAGGAAAGTGGAATAGAGGGACATCAGTGAGCTTACCAGAGCGGTTAGGTTCGTTGAAACACCAAACAAACTTCTTAAAGTGCCAAGGTTGTCCTTCGAGAACTCGTGCTTTATCCCTTTCCCCTTCGAAGCGAAAGACAAAAGTCTTCTCCTTCGCTTCCACCACGTTGCCCAAAATCGATTTCGAGGGATTCCATAATCGAACCATAGTGTCTATGGCTGCGCGCACATTTAGAGCCCTCGATGCCCATAATTTCCCTACCAGAATCTTGCTATCGTTAATCGAACTAGCCTCCTCCTCCTAAACAAACACCTCATGCCCATCTTCTTTGTCGAAAGAAATCGGCCCTTTTTCTCTTCGATTTGCCTCATGTGAAGAACTCATCCTTTGTACCTGAATAGAAAACCAAACCTACAAGAGAAAACAAAGTGGAAAGACCTCTCACACGATCACTGATCGTGAGAAAGAGCCTCGATCGAGAGGATGAACCCTAAGATTTTTAGACGGAAACCCTAGGAACCCTTGACCCTTCTCAACACCACCTGTTTGGTTTTAAACAAACCTATATCGACTTTGTCTAAGGGTATGGGTATCCACATTCCACATGCTTGCTTCGCTATTGATGTCAATTACATGACCTAGGGAAAAACATGCTAAATTTGAAGAGAACTCGCACTTAATCCAAGGAAAACACCAATTTTCCGTTCTCATGAATGATAAAATACAATTATGTCCGCTACTAAACCGAAAGGAGAGTAGACAATTATTGAAACCAAGTTCATCTAGAAATTTCTAGTTTAGTTTCACATGTGTTGCAAAATAGCAAACCCCAAACACACAAAACTACATTAGGAAGCTCTAAAAATACTACGTGGTTTTTAGTAAAATTGATCTGCATATATGAGACCTATGGTATGAACAAACACCTAGTGTTGACCTGAAACCATGGGAAAACAAATTTGCATCAGTTTTGCAAATTAAGGTAATGAATGTCGGACACTAGGACATTTCGTTAATCAATCAAACTAAAAACTAGATGGACTGATGGAGTAAGAAAATTAATCAAATTGAGAACTCTTCAAATCATGGCCAGTCAAAATGTCGAGTACACGTAAAGCGCGAGCATATCCTATATACTAAGCAGAGTAGCACTTTCTTCTTTTGACAAATCCTCCATATTGTCCATAGAATCAAAACACCATGATCCTATAATACATATAAACACACAAACAAACAAATAATACAATTAAAATCATCAAATTTCTTTAAACCTGAAGTATTTACTGACAAAATTCTAGAATGTTTTCCTAGCATCGAGGGATAATTTAATTCATTTTGAAGGCAATCGTATTTACATAATTCTTACTGACAAAAAGAGGTCAAAACAGAATTAAAAAATCGGAGCAGAAAGGTTATTGATTAACTTTGCAGGAAAAAAATTAAATAAAAATTGATGCTCACAGTTGAGAACCGCCATTGGTGGATCCATTAGATGATACATTCCTACTATCGCTTTGCGGTTCCCCGTCATAGTTGCTTGGTCCAACCCCGGCACTCGCCTGAGATCTCACTATCTTAAAGACTGACCTCAGCCTCCTTGTTTCTCTTTGTCTAACTACAGGCAAATAGTTTTAGTAGACCATTAAAATACCAAAAAACATTGCACACATAATTGACTTATATCGATTCAGGAAACTGTATATGTTAAATATCATGGTATTACTGCCGGATACACATGATATTACTATCGAATACGCAATTCGATTTGTGTATCTAGTAGTAATACCATGTGTATCCGGGATACTATTTTGTGTATCCACTATCTAAAGATCAACTAAGACAACCTACCTTGCCACCACCACCACCACCAACACTACCACAACTACACCTACATCTAGCACCACCACCACTATCCCTAAACTAACCCCACAACCAGCCCTGTCCTCGCCATCACTGTCGAAATCAGAGGTGCGCCGACCACTAGATCCACCGATTCACGAAGTAATATTTCAAAAAATTAATTGCACCATCCATATACGAGCACAACAGTACGAATTATTGAATAAACAACTAGTTAGAGGTCTACATGAAATGGAAAAGGCATGTCTAAAAAATGGAACGAATCCAAGATTGCGAAAGTGAATCCAATATTCACGGCATCAAAATTAACAAGACGATATCATGTTCCGAAACAAGTATATTTAGACAAAGACTTTAATAGCAAATCAAGCATAAGACAGGATAATACCACACGAATAAGAATCAATGGTAAAAGAAAGTAAGTAATTAGATTCGCATCAGAAATTAAAATAAAGCAATTCGAAAGAGTAGATAAACAACAGATCCAATCATATTTATACAATAACTCGTAGATTTAGGCATACAACAGTTCTCATATAAGTTTCTGTAATTAAATCAAAGAAATTTCAATAAAAAAAGTAAGAATGAGTTAAAAATAAAGTCGCAGTAGGTTCGGATTCAGATACATAACTCTTGCTTGCTAGATAAAATAAGGTGTAACACATAAGCCTTTAAAATAATCTGTTGAATTTGCAATGTTTGTTTTTGTAAATATTCCGGCAAAATGCAGCCGTATGCTTGTCCTTTTGATGAATATAGTATATTCATTAATGAGGTGAAAATAAAAATAGAAAAAAATGTATCGATATTCCTAATACACCTTTATATTTCTCATCTAAAAAACGATATAAAACACAAAAATATCACTCTGGAGTCCAAGAAAATATCTTGTACAACAAAAATATCCCAACAAGTTAGTGGAATGGCAATACTCTATGGAGATTGATTCTGCATCACTAACCAAAGAAAATTAGAAAAATTCTTTCTTTTGAAAGTGATGGGAGATCTTAGAATAATCTACCAATTAATATTAATTGGTCTATATAAAATGAAGAAATAAAATATCCTAAACAAATACAAGTCCTTAACCACCAAGGAATCTGAACATGACAGCACATCGAAACATAATCACACATCACAACCCCGAAAAAGTATTCAACATCTCTTGGCTAAAAATGAAGAATTGTGTCATTGTGTAAGAAGCAAATTTGGTCACGAAACTGGGAAAAGATTGAAACTTTGATAAATTTGTCAAGTATTTAGCAAAAAAAAAAAATCATTAATTCATCCGTTCCAATCATTTGTTTACCTTTTTTTAATTCTTCGCAAGAGGTATTCTATTCAAAGGTAAACAATTGACTGAGCCGGAGATTTGGTCATGGAATTGGAAAAAGATTGAAACTTCATTAGAAAGATTCTTTCTTTTGAAAATGGAAAGGCACCACATCCTACTGGTACAAAATACAGTCTGCATAAATAATTCGAACAAAAATTTCATCCCTGGAACACAAAGATGAAAGGAAGGATGTAGATTTCATCCCCGGAACAAAAATGAGACATGAGATATAAAGATCAAACTAAATGTAGATTTTTGACTTTCTGGCAAAGAGATGAAAGGTAGGATGTAACATTTTAATCAGCTCGACTTTAAAGCAAGCGTTTCAATATGAGAGCAAATAATAGTTGTATTCGTACCAAGGTAGCTATGTGAAATAAAGGAAAAAGAGTTGCTAGCACTTACCACAGTCCATATTTGGCCTCCCAAAAAACAGCATCATAGGTTCTTGATCTGTATTGATACGGATTGTTCAACGACTCTAGTTTTCTGTCAGAAAAAGTTGTCATTTAGGATTTGGCCTCAGAGTTTCAGAATTTGAGACACGTCAATTCAATACTTATTTACCCAATTTTGACACTGGTATGGCCTTACGCCCATAACCCTTACCCGAATCTGAGTATAGTTGGAAGGCATGTCTGTTTGCACCAGTTTGCAATTCATCCCACAGTTTACCAACTGCAAGTCAAAATATTTTCCCAATACACATATTACTTAGTCTAGATACACAT
>LHUT01005785.1:0-12428 GCA_001412135.1 Silene latifolia subsp. alba | reverse complement strand
CCTAGTTTAAGGAGTCATTAGCGTTTGGGCAATCTCCCTTTTTCACCCCATATTAAAAAGAGCTCGAAGTTGCTCGACATAGCCCAATAAACCAAAATAGGTTATGCGGCTGCCCCGCTGTCTCTGACGTGGACTCTGGGAAATTGAATTTTCCGTGAAGATGCGCAGCAAATCTATTTCGCCAATTTTAGGCCGAATAAGGTCAGACAGTGAGTATGCTAGAAGGACCTAATGACATAGTTAGGCTTTGAGGAGCAAGTATGCCTTGTTGACTGGAGGGTGGTTTTGAAACAAAGATGAGTCATGCGTTACTCAAGAGATCCGTCCTCAAAATTCATCGGTAATTGGAATTGGAAGGGACCTTGGTTACTTGGATTTAACTATGAGGCAAAATATAAATGCACTTAATATGAACATACACATACTACAAAAATTAAACTAGAAATAAACGGATGACAGATACGGGTGAATTTGACTCTTACAAATGAGTGTAGTGGATAATTAATGATTTAATGGTGTAGCAAAGTCATTTTCTCTCTTAAATTTTTGTTAGGAAATTGATACACGTATAGAATTGACAATTATGTAACCACACTGAATCGATTCCGCTTTTCTAATATAATAATTCAATCCTTATTAATGTCTGAGTTAACTGAATTTTCTATTGTAATAAGACGGTGCCCTTTGATTTTTGGCACAAAAATCAAACAAGTAATATAGAAGTATTTTGTGTAGATCGTTAATATAAAAGTATTGTGTGTAGATCGTTATAATTTCTTAGATGCAAAAGATGTGATTGTTTTTCTGCAATCTTATCCCTTATCTATTTATATAGGCAGGATGGGGAAATAGGGAATGAATTTTCCCGGTCAGCGAGACCCCGTCATAGTTATTCGGACGAAAATTATACCGTAATCCCGTAAAAAATTATGTAAGAGTGCATCCGTACTTCCTGAATTTGTATTATATTATTTAGAAATTACCGATCTACGAACCAACCTTAATTAGACTAAAAATATACTAGTAATTACACTTAAATCACCAACAATTTTTCTGGAAATAGACTCGCCCCTGAATATGAATACATAAGACCGTGATAGTGACTACCATCGATGCTAAATTTAAAATATCTACTTTCCCAATTTGATATAAAGAAAATATTTCTAATTCTATCCCATACTTATCTTATTCTATGATATATCTTATTACTTCTGGATTCATGTTACCTTTGGTCTAGATGGGAGGGAGTATATGACTATCTTAAATTTAGCAAGGTATCTGAAAGAGTGAAAGGTAACATTGACTCACTATATTTAGCGCGTAAAATATGCGTTGATAAACGTGAAAAAGTAAAGTGGTAGTGTGGGGTTGAATGGAGGAAGTAGTATTTGTAGATTTTAATGAAAGGTAAACAAATTATCGGGACAGGATATCTATCTAGTGATATGTGCCACAAAAGAATCAAGCTCCAAGCTAGACACACCAGATTTAGCAGTAGAACCTCTGAGTTTATCCCCTAATTCTCTTGCTCTTTTCCTAATTAACAATCCTTCTTTTGACTCCATTAATCTCCTAATAGCATTCTCAACAACACTAGATGTAAGAATCTCATCATTTCTACTCCAATCTTTGATAATCACACCAACTTTAAGCACTTCTGTGATCAAAACACTGTTCTTTGGTTGATCAGAATGTATAGGCCATGTTGCTATTGGCACTCCCATGCTTATACTTTCCAAGCAAGAATTCCACCCACAATGACTTATAAACCCTCCTATTGCTTCATGTTTCAGGATTTCAGTCTGTGGTGCCCAATCTCGGACAACCATACCGCGATTTTTAACCTTCAACTCATACCCTTCTGGCAGCTGATCATGCCCTTTTTTCATTTTCATCCCATCTTCTTGAAAAATGTCGAGTTTATCAGCTTCTCTTAAAATCCATATAAACTTTTGCTCGCTTTTTTCTAACCCAATTGCCAATTCTTTAATCTGTTCGTCTGTCATCGATGTTGTGGTTCCAAATGACACATAAATGACCGAGTTTTTCCCTTGTTTATCAAGCCAATCCAAGCACATATGCTTAATTTTAGAGCTTTTTGGCCTACACGAATTTGTCATGTGTATCGGACCAATAGCGTAAAGCTTCTTGTTATCATTGACAGGAAGTTTTCGAAGAAGGTCCATGAACTTTCCTTCTAGGGACATACTAGTATTGTACAGTCTACCAGAACTCATGTTCAGGAGACTGTATTGCTTAGCTAAGAACTTCTCAAATTCTAAGGAAGAGCACCCTACATAATTTGGGAGACTTTTAGGCACATTAAACCCGAGTTGAAATGGTTTTTCAACCAACATTTCCCACAAAGTGAAAAATATAGTGAAGGCAGAGCTAGTATGGAAAGTGTAAGATTCGGCGCTAGGGATAGATTGAACATCTTGAACTACTGAGGCCATCAAACTATCATGAATGACTATGATTCTTCGGGATTTGGTCGAAAGGGTACGTAGGTATTGAGCTACAGGGGGTCGTAGAAGGTCCAAAGTTTCGATTATATGTTGGAGGTGAGTTGGAAATTTAGAGGATGAATTGAGTTTATTAGAAGAAGTCTTGGGAATAAAGGGAATATCATGGAAATGAATTCCAATGGATGAGTTAGATGGGTCCAATTCGTGGGAGCGAAGTTTGGCTTGGCGAATGTGGGTGGCGGAACAGATGTAGTGGACGGGGATTTGGTAGGTGGCGATGAGGTGGGCGAGTTGGAGGAGTGGGTTAAGGTGGCCTTGAGCAGGAAGGGGGATCATCACCACGGTTACTTGGTTCGGGTTTTGAGTTTTCTGGTCACCTTGGCTTGCCATATTGTATTGGTTGGTTGTGTTATTTGTCTTTGCAAATATGTAGAGTTTGTAGGTCTTTTATAAGGAAGGTATGGATTAAACGTATGTACCTAGAATAGAAAAGTCCATAAGTTTTGGATAAGTGTATAATCAAGATATGTACGTATTGCCAAACAATATTGTTGTGATTTTGTTACGTCTACAAACAACTTTGCCAATTTTCTAGTTTTTGTCATTTTCAAATCCGAGCTCACTAATTGATTACGCATACTCCTGTACTCAAATCGTTTTGGACTATCTTTTTTATCTTCTTCTTTTTGAGAACGCTGTGGACATCAAGAACTAAAAAAGACAAGGTTTGAAATTCAACAGTCATTTACATGGTAGGTACTTGGAATTGTTTAAACGGGCTTCGGGAAATTTATATGAGATACGTCATGTTCTTGTAGTCTTAATTTCAGTTCATTATAGTCTTGGGTTTTACTAACATCAAGTTGTTCGATGAACTTTGAATCAACAAAAAAAAAAAAAAAAGTAGTTAGATGAATTAAAGCCTTAAAGGTGTTCCTTGAATGCATAACATGCAGCAACTATTAAGGTGACTGTCGACAGGACGTCAATGTTGAAGTAAATAGGGAAAAAGGTATTTGCAACGTGCTACAAGCTTTCAAGTTTAAAGTAGTCTTAAATTCCGTTCCTCAAATACTTATTAGGCATATACCCTTATTAAATTTCCATTGCTTTCTGATACAGAGCTATAACTGTTTTGGTACACAAATTTAATGAGGTCTTCATAACAAAACACCCACATTTTCAACGCATTACTATTCATTTCAACGTGAATCATTACCTCTTCCAACAATGTCGGTCAATTACTCAAATGGGAAATTAATAAAAACTCAACCACAAGTTCGCTCTTTCTTGTACAATTGCTCAAAGAATTGCTCATCCTACATTTAAGGTTTTTTCTCCATAATTTCGACTTTCGAGGGAGGTTCTGACTATAAAATAAGGCAAGTTTATATGTGCCAAAACAATAGGGCAGAGACAGCCTACTGCCAGGTTGGACAATATAGCAAGCAGTATAACCGTCTTGTTTGTTTTTTTTTTTTTTTTTTTTTTTTTTTTTTTTTGGCATCGACCATCAACAAAGATTTCAACCCGACAGTCCGATCTTGAACCGTTACACTGTTGATTAGAGGCCTTCGGCCTCTTTTTCTTACTTTTTCTTTTCTTCTGTTTCTCCGGGAGTACTATGGGCTGCACAGGTTCTTCAGATCTTCCTCCTTAGCATACCAGTTAGGAATAATCTTAGAAATGTGAGGATAAAGGTCCTTGTATGCATTTCTTATTGTCCCCTCAGCAACTCCGGTAGCAACGGAAATATCTGTAACATGGAATATATGACAACTTTCTTTAGCTCAGAGAATACGATGAAAAGAAACCTCCAGATAACTGTAATAACAGCAAAGGAGTAGTTCCACTCCATCCTCTAATTTATGACATAAGAGAATACTTGAGTCATATAAATACGACTATACAAGTACAACAACATTATTATCCCAGCGCCCGACTCCCGCAAATTGTGGGGTAAGGGGNTCACGGGCTCCAAAACTAGTTATATCCATTATTCTGAGTAATAATTATGTGAGGTTGTCTCATACTTTGACATAGTTCTATTAAGTAAAAAGACAACTAAATCATAAGCATGAAATGAATAATTTTTCAATCGAAAAGGGCCGTCTCATGTTATGACATCGTCTTATTCCCTAACTTGTGTTTTATTATATATTTTAGGTTTGTATCTTTGATTCTAAAAAATAAGTGACTTTTTCATATTGTGATTGTAATGCTAATTCAATTTACTGTATAATGTTGATTGCTAAGACTCACAAAAGTAGAACTCGGTGTAAGCTGACATCGTTGCACTTCCTAATAATTTATTTCAAAATGTAATCTTTGTGCTTGATATTTGATAGCCATTGTATATGTTTTTTTTTATTATAGATTTCTATATGACGTGGTTTTGTGTTAATCAACTGAAATAAAACTTAAACTTTGTACCCGATCATTAATAGCCATTATATTTGGCCAATATACATACATGTTAGTGAAACTCTCCTTTCATCATTCACGGAAGCTCCACGTAATGGAGGAATTAAACTAGAAAAATCTAATGGAGGAGTTAGCGTAAATGAGATAGTAATTAAAAATTTTTATGGGAATATTTAAACTAGAAAAGTCTAATGTTACAAAGACTTCCTTGCCATCTTTCCTATGAGAAAAACCGTTATTTTGCTAAAATAGTCATTTGTCCTAAGCTATTTTACGCAATGATTATATGTCCAATGTTGTACTCCCTTCGTCCCGATTATTTATCTTTAGTTTTAGCACAAAGACCAAGAAAAGATACCAAAACCAAAGAAAGAGGCAAAGGCCAATTATTGGATGACAATTGGACTAAATTGAGTGTGTAGGATCAAATTGCACACTAAAGACGAAAATAGAAAGGCACAAATGACTGAGACCTCCCAAAATAAAATAGGTAAACAAATGACTGGGATAAATGGAGTATATAAAATGCCAATGCGACTTTTATAATACACAGTATCCAAATTAACCATAATATGAATGCAAATCGGTGTCTTTCAAGGATCACACAAAGTCGTTAATTTTTAAGTCTTTGTGTTTTAGATAGGCTAACTTTTTATATTGTGAAGGGGTGTATGTAATTAACCGAAAAGAATCGTGCATTTTTGCACGGGATACAAAACTAGTTAAGAATTAAAAAGCAATTTTTCATGAATTGTTGGTGAATATGGGGAGGGTATACCCCGGTTTAGTTTTGCTTTACCAAGTAATGCGCTTTTAAGCTGCTTTTTCCTCTAGTAAATGTTCTCCTTCGTCATTTGTAAGCATCTTTATGTTCTCTCCTTCTTTAATTATTGGTGTTGTGCATCATTTATTTTCTGAAAACACCCAGGGAGGTTTGAAAGCTTCAAAGGAAAATTGTAGATTCATTGATTCTAACTACATACACTATCCATTATATCGTCTCGAGTGTACTGTTTGGATCCCTCTATTAAGATAAGCTTATTTGAATTGGAATTAGTGTAGGTGCTAAACACCTTTTGCAAATTAAAATAATTAGCGTATCATAATAGTGCGCGCCTTTGACCATTGGGCAGATGATATTGTAGTAGTATAGATAAAAAGAATTTATTAGGTAACAAAATATTAATTAATTATAATTATAATTGTCTGAAAATTATTATATGGGAAATGTCAAGTGAATTACTTTACTTAATTTGATATGATTGGATAATGCTATTGTACATGTGGATGTATAAACATTTTCTCCAAATAATGTATTGATGATTGACCTAACAACTGTTAACGGGTCAATATCAATTACTTGCACCGACTTTGAATGTAGACACTCATAGTTAAGCTAATCAATAACGTTTTTAATATAATTAAACAAAAGACTCTACCAAGATCCCCGTGCATCGCCCGGGCATTAAATCTAGTAAGATATTAAGTGTGTATTTGGCCAAGTTTTTGAAAGTGTTTTTAGACTTAAAAACACTTTTGGTCAAACATATAATTATTTAGAAGCTAAAAAAGAATTTCTCAAAAGCTAAAAAACCAACTTTTTGCCCATAAAAATAGAAGCATCAATTTGATGTTTCTACTTTTAAAAAAACACTTTTAAAAAATTAAGCTTCAAAAACAGAAACTTATTTTTCGTAAGTTAGGCCAAACATGCTCTTAGTCTATTATAGTTCAAAACCAAATTGTAAGGAGTCTTTAAAGTATGTCCAAATCAAAGGCATTAATCAAGAAATGCTACAGGTCAAAATTTGGTGGCTTGGTGAGGAAGAGTGGGGCTGAATGTTCGTGTTAAGAGGGTGCTGTGGGACAGGGGGGTTTAATAATCACAGCATTGTAGCAGAAACTATGGGCTGGGTAATACACATTGTGATCAACTATGGGCAGGGCTGCAAGGGTTTTGGACGTCACTGCTACCACATTTACAGCATATCGACTAATGCCAAGATCAATATAACAAAGAGTTAACACCACAGACCAAAGTTATAGGGTGTGTTTGGAATCTTTGGATAGCAAACTGGGGGGTAATGGAGGGAAAGGGAGGGAACGGAAGGAGAGGGGGAATGGAGGATGGGTGTTTGCTTACAATTTCCCTCCAAATCCTTCCTATGGTGGAAGGATTTTGGTTTGCCTTGGAGGAGGGAAAATGGCTCCCTCCAAATCCCTCCCCTCCATTTCCCGCCTACCCCTTTTGTTATGATTTTGTATCCCTCCCGTCCTCTCCCTTTCCCTCCAAATCCCCTCGTCCAAACAAGGCCATAAGGTTACAAAGCACATAGGTGAATGGTACAAGGTAAACACAATTGGTCTAAGAGACATCCCCTAGAATTTTCATGTAGTATCAAATTACTTCCTCCATTCCACTCAATTCTATACATTTCCTTATTGAGCAAGTTCTAAGCCTTAAAATTTTTTATTATACCCCCTTGTTTATACCCTTCTTTAAGTTCTTATACTCCACTCTTTCTAATACCGAACTATTCTCTCCAGTTCACCACTTCTCTCCACAACCACCATCACAAGTCCACACCCAACGCCGACGCCCACCAGCTCCTCTCCGGTAAAACCACCTCGCCTACCACCACTACTCTCCACCACTGATCACCGATCCTCTGATAAAATCACCACGCCTACCACCGCTCCTCTTCGGTAAAACTGACCATGCCGACCGCTTCATCTTCTTCTCCTAGACCACCCCAGTGAGGCAGCGACCATCAAACACCACGAGGCAGCGACGCACACAACAACGACGTCCACCAGTGATTGACGAGCATATCTGGGTTATAAAAGTTACGGGAAACACGCGAAGGTCCCAGATGCGGTGGTCGGGGTTCAACAATCGGAGGTACAATGGCTGATTATGGTAGTGGTGGAGACTTCTAAGGAGTTTGAGGTGTTGTGAGCAATGGGTCGCAGACGATGGAGAGAGTAATGGGTCGCCGGCGACTCATGATTCCGGTGACGATGAAATTGGTGGTGGGTTAGTTATCAGGGATAGGGTGGTAGTCTTGGTGGTGCCGGCAGCAACTTGACAGAGTAGTTGTAGGCAAACGGTTAATAGTGGGGCTTGGATATGGGTTGTAATGTTGATTAAGCGTAGAGTTGCAAAGCTTAATATAATAATACTTTTCCTAAAACTTTGTGCCAAAAGGAAATGTATAGGAATGAATGGAATGGAGGAAGTACAAGGGAGCGGCGCAAAAAAAAACTGGACCAAAGTGAACTAAAATAACTAGAATGATTTGAAAGATCAATAACTAACTTGATAGGAAGAATATGTGTGCAAGATAAATGACGAGAAAAAAGGAAAGATGAAAACACAGTCGAACTCACGCTCAAACTGTATTATTTGAGCTCAACCAGATCACGGATTTTCCAGACCTGACATGCATTAGCTCAATAAGGCTGGAATCCAAGCAATGAGCAGCGCTCAGCTCATATCCATCATGGATTCATGGGACAAAAACGTAGTATTGGTCACAGTAGTGATAACAGTCACTATGTCACTTATTGTCACATTCTTGAGATGTCATGGACAATGGTGACAGCTTGTAATTCATGCTGGAACAATTTAAAAGACGGTTGCCAAAATTTGTTTGTTTTTCAATCCTTAAATCTGAAACTTGAGTTCATTTTCCATGTCGGAAGTTTATACGGAGTACTATTTTTCATCAAGAGTACATTATACATACACCATATACAAATGCGTGTGTCTACCGATCTTATATTGAAAATTACTCAGTAATGGGAGTAGTAGAAATCTCGGCCATATATCAACAATATTTTGAAGTATTGGTTGATAGTGCAAATGTCTGAAACACAGTGTTACGTAAGCAACCTAAAAAACCCTTCACGTGCACTTTGTAGTTGGTGCCATCCTGCTCAGTGATTTAATGCCAATAGAAAAGGCTGACAATATCCCTAACATATTAAATATATACAAGTACAAAGACCACAAAAGAAAACAATAAACACCAACCTCGAAGTGGTTTCTTTTCATCTGAAAGCTGGGTTATGATATAAATTACAGCCGCTGCAATTGATATGGGACTTCTCCTGTAAGAATTGAAAGTAGATGAATGTAAGCGGTAAGCCTACGCTCATAATCAGTGCACTTCAAAATATATAAAGATAGGGAGATGGGATAAAGCAAAATAGATCACTAAATTCCCGACAGAGTGAGACGATGTGAATCATGGCATTTTTATAATAGGTCATCTGAAAATAGTATACAAAAAATAGGGTATTACAAATTGCATATGGCATTACCAGATTATGCTACTTCTGAGAGTTCTGACTATATAAAAACTGAAATCTAATTTCTTCAATTTTAGTCAGACCTACGTAATATGAGATACTTCTCATAAAGATCCAACATTCTCATGTTTGAATTTAAACATTTTTTTTTCTGAAAGGACTTGTATATATAAGTACTATATAACTACGCAAGTATGTAACACTGTCTTTTGAGTTTTGCATGTTAAAGAGGGAAAAAGGGCATTTTAAGACAGCCCATGAATATGTACTTATGTGTAAGCAACTGTGGACTGTGATACACTCTTAACTATTTGGTGCACATTAAAGCATATTACCTGATATCAATTTCTTCCGATTTCTGGACAGCTTCTTGAGCAGCCTTCATAGCTTGGTTGTTCATTCCAAGGTTTGAGCAGAACCGCCTCTGTTTGAGTTAATTACCATTACATTAAAATAAGATATTTTAGAATGTACCAACTACATAAAATCAAAAAACAAGTCTAGCAGGCTCCTGTAAGAGCCAAGAGGTTAAGAGGACAATACCAAGAAGTCTCCAGCATGAATAGTTCCCATGCCCATTGCTCCCATTTCAACTTCCAACTGTTTCACGATGTACTCTTTTGCTCTACCGATCTCTTTTTTCGTCGCTCCATTGGCAACAGAACAGATTTCTATATGAAATCCAAATGAGCAATGAAGCCGAGACACGACTAAAGGGATCAATATGTTATTAAGAATCTAAGGCTGTACCCTTTACAGTGCGCGGCTTGTCCTCTTGGCGACAAGCTATGTACAAGCATGCAGCTAATATTGCATCTTGATTTCTTCCTCTACTAGACTTCTGATCTTCCACCTTCTTGAAGATCTCACTAGCTCGATCCTACAAAAGATAAACAGCCCGCCACAATGACTAAAAATCTTATTTCTAATGCAAATGCAGAAGCAAGCACAAAAATCAAAACTATGATGCCCTATAAACTGTCCTTTTTTTTCAAGAAAAGAATAGCAAAACTAATTCCACCACATAGAGTATAAGTGTGTAACAGAAATGAAGGAATATTTGAAATGGTTGCTTAATGAAGTTAGCATGTCCTCTAGAGCACATCATTCCTCGTGTTAAACAAAACAATATCATAAAGATTATACCTTTATTGTTGCAACAAGGCCCAACCTGAGACAGAAAAAAAATATCTATCAGCTTAAATTTACTAGCGCCGTATCTCCCTCCAAATAAGAAGAGCATGTAGAAGTTAACTTATGGTAACACAACAATTTAGAAAGTAAAAATGGCAGAAATTAATCACTGCATTGCTGAGAATGTTCACGAAGTCTGATAGATATGGTCTAAATAATAATCATACTGGGTTGAACACAAATGTCTCGTTCTATGTGTGAGTTTACGTCATCAGAAGTTTAATTAGCAGCAAGTAAGCCCAACATAGTTTGTGAGTGCTGATACACCCATTTATTCTAACATTCTCCATGATCTGAGTATATACCAAACACAATAACATAAGGGGAAAAAAGAGACAAGACTAATGGGCTAATAGCAACCATTACTAGCTTTGACATGGAGGGATTGGAGTACGTTATACGCTAAGGGAGAAAAGAGAGGAATGTATACACTAAGTCACTAAGCCAATGCATTAAAACAATTCTCACTACATCTCCCAATGCACTAACAATCATATAGAAAAAAATTCTCTATGTAGGCAGATTTGATGCACGAGCAACCCACAGAAGAATAAGCTAAGATGTACTAAAAATACTCCATGATAAACACCATATAGAAAAATTCTCAAAGTATGCAGATTAGATGCACAAGCAACCCACAGAAACGTAAGCTAAGAAGTACGGAGTACAAAACATCACATTCAATGATTTAAAAGTCTAGAAAAGGCGCAACAACGATACATGAATCACACAAACAAAACTCAATAGCTTTACAGCAGTATACATTCGTATACATAGCCCAGCATGCTAATTTCAGCTTGAAAAAGACTAACCAACCAACTCAAGCATACGAAAGAATCAAACCTCAGTCATCAAGTTCCACCAGTATAATAAATCGAATATACGTTAAATACCTACATATCCATCGACATTACCCCCAAACCCCAACTAGCACTTAACTAGAGTAATACCAAAGCTAACTTCTGAATTCACAATTTCACCTTTTAGCAACATTCCAAGATTCAGAACAAAAGAAGATCGCGTCTTTATCTCCCAAAATCAACACCAATCACATTGTGGCATGAAATTCATCACTCAGAACACTAACAACATTCCAACAAATCACTAAAACGTTCTTTTAAATACAAACCCTTTTACATCATCCAACTTTCAATTCAACATTTCCCTCATAGTACAAAATTACACTAGAAATAAACCCTAAATTCTATTTTCAACCAATCACATTTCGCAACAACAATCAACAATTCCACAACTTTATGAATTAATAGGAACTACACAATACACATCCATTAAAAATTCTTCCAACATATTTTGTAAAAACGTATGGAAATGAAATGAATGACGGAAAGAAAGAAGAAAGGGTAACCTATCAGCCATGATAGCAATAGTTTTGAAGGCTTGAATAAGGCCGCGATCAGGATTCGACCCGCGGTTCTGCCATCGACCAAGAGACGATGACAAGTAATCCCCAGAGGTACCATTGGGCTTAGAAATAACGGTAGAGAGGCCGCCATCAGTGAGAAGGGGGTTAGACGGGCCTCCGACACGGACGGGGTCATTATCGTTGGATTCGTTGGCGAAAGTACGCCATTCGGAGGTTTCATCAATGGAATGCGACTCGAGTACCAAACCGCATTCGGAGCAGACGGTGTCGCCTGCGGAGTGGTCGAATACCACCTCCGTATGCTTCTTGCAGTCGCTGCAGTAGGCGTCCATTTGTGGATTTGTTGGTTTTGGAGAGGGTGAGGGAAGAAATGTTGAGGGGGGAAGAAGGGATCATAGGAAGGAGGCAAAGGGGGGATATTTATAGAGGGAGGCAAAGGAGGGGATGTTTCATGCTTGGTTTATTTGGGTGGTTGCCTTTATTTGCTCGTTAGGAAACTCATGGGAAATTGATGTGTCTCTTTTATTTTTTTATTTTTTTTAACTTGCTAAATGCACACAATCTCCTATTTACTAAATGAATAGACGAAACTTCAAATTTTCCCGTCTAAATATATTTTCTAAAATAAAGTTTAGTTATTTTTA
>LHUT01005784.1:0-12429 GCA_001412135.1 Silene latifolia subsp. alba | reverse complement strand
TTTTTAGACAAAACGCAAGAAAAAAATGGACCGCCATTGAAACTGCGCAACAAAATAGGCCGAAAAAGGGAGAGGAAGAAGAGAGAAAGTGAGAGTAATTATGTGAGCAAAGACTTTCTGGTCTTGGAGATAGAGGATAGAGATGAGAGTGAGAGGATATTATGGCAGAAATAAAATGGATAATAATAGTGGTAGAAATGAGATACGGATGTGAAAGATGAAGGAGATGGCTAAAATTAATGGTGAAGAAGGAAAGAGAGTAAGGATTTTGTGCAAGTCTGGAAGAGAAGGGAAAAAGAACAAGGAAATAATTCAATAAAGATATTACGGAGTACATTACAATTCATATAGAGGAGATACCTATTCTTCAGGTGGCAGGTCAATTAGGTGTAATATGGGAATGATGTACGATAGTTAGGATTATAGTCGGTTAATGCATAGGTTGGAGTAATATAAGAAAGACGCCCATACTACGGATTATTCCCATTAATTAATCCTAAAATTAATTTCTTTTGAAACGAGTAAATCTTCCAAAACTACATGTGTCGTAACTTGTTGCAGGGTATTGATGTATTTGCAAATTCTAGACCATCGTGCAAGGTTTCTTATCCAGTGATTGTGGCATAACTACGCATGTTAATTCACTGTACTTCATGATGAGTATTTGTTTTTCTGAAAGTTAGCAGTTGCATTACCATCCAAAATGCTTGATTGCTTGGTTTCAGTAAAGTGGACGTTTGTAGATGACCCATATGTTAGCAGTGTAGACTGTATACATGGAACATTAAATATTACGAGTATATTCTGTAATTTGTTTCCTTTCATTGAGTGTTGATCTATGCCTCACTGCAGGTCGTTACTATTGGAGTTGTCGGAGGATCTGACCTGGTTAAGATTTCAGAGCAACTTGGGAAGACAGGTTTACTTCTCATTTCTCAAACCCTTTTATTCTTTCTGTTTTCTTTTTCCACTCTTTTCTATATGTAATGTTTGCTCAAGAGAAAGATGTCACAATTTTTGTCAACAGTCTGAAACATTGTGCTGCCCTAAACTGTATACGTAGAAAAAGGGTTTCTAATGCAGATTCTGAGTACTGCAGCACCATCCTTTTGTGTTTGGTACTTTGGTATGATTTTATAATCCTTGTTTGGCTTTGCAGTTATTAACGACTACGATTATGTATTCGCGGAGAATGGCCTTGTTGCCTTTAAAGCTGGAGCGGAAGTCGCCATAATGGTAAAATCTTACAGCTCATAAATATACGTGTATAAAAGACGACTTAACTTTAAAGCCCTAATGAATGTTTGATATTGCAGAGCTTGAAGACACATCTTGGAGATGATAAGCTCAAGGTAAGAATTTGCTACTCTTCAGAAGTTATTTTTCTTCTTTTTTGTATAAAGAGGATTGGTGTGAATTGTGATAGCTGAGAATGACGCTGAGATCCTTAACTTTATAAATCGTCTTTCAGGAGTTCATTAACTTCACACTTAAGTACATTGCCGAGTTGGATATTCCCATTAAAAGGTACTTGTAAATGTCGCTGATTCTGCTGTTTTTTTTTTTTTTTTCTGAAAGTCCTCTAAACATTGCAGCTAATCTTTGTTCTGAACATTTCATGTAGGGGAACATTCATTGAATTTCGCAATGGAATGATAAATGTATCGCCAATTGGAAGAAACTGTAGTCAGGAAGAAAGGGACGAGTTTGAAAAGTATGACAAGGTAAGTTACCTGGATCATATGAGTGTATCTTTCAGGCAACGGATAAAAATAGTTAGCTTCTGTTATGCTTATGCTTGAGCTTGAAACTAAACAGATTCTCATTGCAGATCCACAAAGTACGTTCAACTATGGTGTCTATATTACGGGAGAAATTTGGTCACTTTAACCTGACATTTTCCATTGGAGGACAGATAAGCTTCGATGTAGGTAGCTCTGGAATAGCTCGATTTTGTTGGAGCTTACATATGGATTCTTATTAATCATTCTCAAATGTTATATACAGGTTTTCCCTCGTGGGTGGGACAAGACATACTGTTTAAGGTACCTTGAGGACTTTACAGAGATTCACTTTTTTGGTGATAAAACTTTTGAGGTAAAGCATCGAATTCTATTCCTATGATTTGCTATGTAATGCTGTACTGTCCTTTTTCCTAGTTTCGGCTTACTTTGTGTTCCCAGAAACCAGTGACAAGACTTGTTAGTTGGTTACTAGTTAGGACGTTGGTGTGTGTGTCCAACATGGTTATTTTGTGGAAAATTCGGCCTAAAATGTTGTGTTGTGTCATACATGGTATTTTGTCGAAAGCTGAACAGTGTATGCATGACTTCTCTGGATGCTTGATCCAGTCTGCATGCACATAAAGAGCATTCTCTATCTTCTCAAGTCTTAACTTACAACTAGTATAGCCTTGCAGTGTTTTTAAACGAATGTTGCAAAATCCCGGCATTTGCTGAATGTGATGTGATTTGCGCAGGGAGGAAATGATCACGAAATTTTTGAGTCAGAGAGGACAGTTGGTCACACTGGTAAGCAATTTATTTCTACATGCTGTGAAACTCACTCTCATTATGTTCATGTGAGACCGTTTCTTGCAAAGGTGTAAGCACCGTAATATGTTTTTGTGCACTCCTCAGTTACAAGTCCCGAGGATACAAGGAAGCAGTGTACAGAGATATTCCTCAACAAGAAAGATTAATGAAGGCGATTGCATTCCCATACTGTCTATTGTGTTCGATTTTTGGTTGTAATTCATAGTGCATTTTGAAAGCCCTTTTTTAAAATAATTTCACAAAGAATTTGTGCTCCCATAGTTTTATACATTTTTATTTGTGTAAGTCGGAAAACATTTCTTCTGGATATGCACTCCAGTTTGTACTCTATATAGTCGTCGATGAACAAGGCAAGGATGGTGGAGCCAGAAAAGCCTAACATTATTGATACTTATCAATGATAATTCAGCAAATTTATTTGAATTAAATAGAGTGTTTTCTTGTATGATCTTAAATCCTGAAACTTGACATCATCAGTTCAGTATGATAGTATGTATCATTTACTTGAAAATAGAATGCATGAAGCCATTGGTGGGAAAAAACCCCAATTAAAAAAAAAAGGCGCAAAAAGATTGGATTCGTGTATGAGTCGGGTTAATTTCATAAATTAACAATTTTAGATTTAGGTATATGTGTCGACTATTATTATTGACTCAATTCGGTGTGTAGCATGACAAACGAACCCAAATTTAACCCAAAACCCTAACTGGCTTGACTATGTTTGACCGGATTTAAATGTTCCTTTACACACTACCCACCTCTAAATAATTCAATAAAAATAACCTGATTGCAATATGACCCGAAGCGGTTGATCTGAGTGCATGCATACCTAAAATGAGTTGAACCCAACTGGCCCGACTCACACCCTACTCAATTCTCCAGTTATCAGGTCTACCTCTCACTATGCTCCACGAGGATTATAATTGGGTTAATTTAGGTACGGGTTAGTTCCAACTAAAAAAATTGGGTCCGGTTATCCGGCTTTCGGGTTATACTCTAGTAGTCTAGTTGTACAACTTTTGACGGGTTCAGATCGGTTCGGGTCAATCTTGTCCGATCTATGCTTAACGCCCAAGGGCCAAGGGTACGAACCAAAAAAACTTAAAAATCCAGGCATTGAACAGCAGATAGTTAGTCAACAATGGCAGAAAAGAAAGACAGAGGAGGAAAAGAAGAAGAGAAAGATAGATTCTTTGTAGCAGTTCATGTTGGTGCAGGCTATCATTCTCCTGCTAATGAAAAACCTCTGAGGTCCGCCATGAATCGTGCTTGTTTTACTGCTGCATCTGTTCTTCTACAGGTTGAATTTCTTTCATTTTTTACTCCTTTAATTGTTTCACAACTTTTGTTGCGTTTTATGTATTCATGTTATTAAAGTTTTAATCTTTGTTGTTTCTGTGATGTGGGTTTGTAATTTATTGTCTTCAAATTGTCTTCAAATTGGATTATATTTGTGGAAAAATGATTATATTGGGAGATGCAAATTCTCATTTGTGACGGGCTCTTTTTCGTCACAAATTTTGAAAATGTGACCATTATTTGATAGGCAACATTTTATGTGTGGTTACTTTTTATAAGTGGTCACATTTGGGGCCGTCACAATTTCTGACTGTCACAAGAGAGACCAACTGGGAGATGCAAATGTGGAATTGTTTGTGGGTTTTCTGCAACATTAGCTAGGGTATTAATGGCTGGGTAGTGGGTAAGGGGGTCGGATGTACGAAACCAAACCTTTATCCCTGTGATAAAAACACAAAGAGGCATGTTTTCGCCTTTTCGGATGATGCTTTGATGTAACTGTAAAATCTATTGACACCTTGCTTAGAGTTTAGCAAGCAATTTGCTTTATTTCATTGTATTCTGAAAACTTACTAGTATAAAGTATTTGGCCCAATTGAAATGGAAAGAATGTTGGTAGGAATTGAGCATATGCGGTAATAGGACCGTCTTAATTGAGACTTATTATAAGTTTTATTGAAATGTGAGGAGTATTGGTGAACAATAACCACATCTAGAATTTCTAATGTTTAATGCTTCCCCTTTTTTTGTCTAATTATGTTTTCATATTGTTTGAGTTAGGGTTCTGACCGGTGCGTAGATGCAGTTGAAGCAGCTATTAAAGTTTTAGAGGTACATATATTGTCTTGAAAGTTCTTTGCTGTAAGAAATTTGAATCTCTTTGGTACTTGCTGGTTTTCTTCTCTTGTAATATGGAAATTGTGGTATTGAAGGATGATCCTTGCACAAATGCTGGCCGAGGTTCAAATTTGACTGAGGATGGTCATGTTGAATGTGATGCTAGTATCATGGATGGGGAATCAGGGGCGTTTGCAGCTGTCGGGGCAGTACCAGGTACCTGAATACTTACCTGCATATTGACGTTCTCCTTTGTAAATATTATCTCTGTCAGTCAGTTGGTGTCCTAGAACATTTTTGTTGGTATCATTTATTATTGCTGCCTTAATCTATTGATATAAATTTTGAAACAAAAAAAAAATCTATTGATATAAATTTTGTTGGTTTTAGACCAGGTGTGCGAAATCCCATTAAAATTGCTGCCACTCTAATTAAGGAACAAAAGACTGGATCCTCATTGCTTGGTCNTGGTCGGATACCTCCAAGGTACGAAATTCTACCAGCTGTTTCGAATCCGTATCCTTGCATAATGCTTTTCTTAAAATGTAGTCCTGGCAAAAGAATTTTTTGTGATTCAACACACCGAAGCACAATTTGGAGGTTCGTGGTTATGTGGTAGTGATTTACTATCCAAACCTAATATGTAGGTAGTAGTTGTTAAAGAGATTTTTCTTTGGTAGCAGTTGGTAAAAATGGGATTATATGTGGTAGCGGTTATCAAAAAACCCTTTGTTTTAATATCATCTGTCAGCTTTCTAGTTGGCGAAGGGGCACGCAAGTGGGCTAAAACTAAGGGAATTTGTTCAGAAAGCACGATTGAAGATGCTGAAGAGGTTCGCTCCACCCCATTAGTTGGCTCTTTCAATTTAGTGAACATGGTAGATTTTATTGATGAGTTAATTTTCTCGCTTCTTATTAGTCTGATTTCTGCTTCCTCTTATTTTGCTGTATATTAAATTAGTGGCTTGTGACCCAAAGAACTAAAGCACAATGGCAAAAGTATACAGCAATGCTCGATGATGCTAAAACACAAAATGGTGTTTACATGGAACCTTCTAGCAGCAGGGATCAGGAAAATGGTCTGTTATCAGGTACTTTCCTCTCCAAATATGCCTAAATAGAGCCTCTTTACTTCAACAATGCAAATATGACACTGTGATCATCGGATGATCTGAAAACCAGAACTGTTGCTTTAAGTATCTCCTAGTTTATTTACTATTTTAGTGTAAGAGGAGGCATAACAGAAGGCTAGTACAATAGAAAGGGATAGGGGATTCGAACCTACGACTACGTCTACAGAACCTCCATCACAACAGCTAGGCTAAGACCTCTTCGGTTCAAATATTAAGAATGAGCCAAAGCTAATGCAGCAATACATGCAAATTATTTACAGCTCGATTTTTTTTATCTGATTCCTCAGAGTTTGTTCCTGTAATGGGATTGGAGTGCATTCAAATGTCAAATAATTGTGTTTGTTTTTTAATTTGATACTTGATCTTTGCTTGAAAATTGATACACCAACACGCATAACCGTCAGGACCAAAGAGAAAGCTTTATAAATTGGCATCTATACACCAAGGAATGGTTTATTCAATCAAAGTTATGTCCGTTGACTACAACAACAACATTATCCCAATGCCTCAATGGCTCCCGCAAATTCCGGGGTAAGGGGGGTCGGATGTACGCAGCCTTNNAGAGGCTGTTTCCGAATGACCCAAGATGAAAATTGTGTCGATAACTGCATTGAAGGACTGCTACTTCACATGAGAAAGTAAGCCATTTTGCTTTACTCCATCATAAGCCAGAACCAAAGAGTAATGAGTCTTTGGCTCCATTGGAAATATGGAACCAAATTTATGTCCTTTGACTAGGTAACAAAATTTAAGTTGGCATCGGTGATCGGGTAGTGAGTATATATGACTTCACGCTCATGGTGTCCTGTTAGAGATGTAGTTTTATGTCAGAGTTTGATCATGCCCTCTGCCGATGGGTATGATGTGATACACCTGTCTTTATCAGTTAGCAATATCTAGTTACTTGGATCTTTGCTTCAGAATTCTCTTCAATAGGCAAAATGCCAGTTCATTGAGGTTATACTTAAATCGATCACTATTTCCTGTAAACTAGATGTGGATAGGAGTCCAGTCATCGAATCTACAACAGGAGCGTTTGAGGAGGATTTGATTATGGACACTATTGGAGTCGTTTGTGTTGATAATGCTGGACACATTGTTTCTGGAGCTTCTAGTGGTGGTATCGCAATGAAGGTACAGAACTGTAACCATCATGCTGAAATGGGTTCGTATTCTCTGGTTATGCATGCGTCCTGATCCTAATTACCTTTTCTGCATCAGAGAATAAAATATGAAGTTACTGTTTCCCACATGATACAAGCGGTCTGATGACAATTGAAATTAAATTGTTATCAGTTCTTTTTAACAAGATTTCAGTGTCATCTAAGCTGACAGGAATTTGCTATATTTATCTATGATCTTAATAGGTAAGTGGGCGAGTAGGATTAGCTGGCACATATGGTTCAGGTTGTTGGGCATCTTCAAGAGGTCCCTTTGGAGCTCCTTTCATTGTAGGTTGTTGCACTACCGGCGCTGGAGAGTATTTGATGAAAGCGTTTGCTGCCAGAGAGTGCTGTGTGTCATTATCGTTGTATTATTTCTGACCCCTTTCTTGTATTGTTGACCGTCTGTGTGTGTGCGCGTACTCTTCTTGTGGCTAATATTTTGTTCTTAAGAATGCTGCTGACCGTCGCCTCCCACTTGATAAATTATAGATCAAGTTTTAGACTTGAAATGCCGACTTATTTCTGCTTGCCCATTTCACGTAAGCACTACATAAGGTTCCGTGATAGCTCCTTGTTAATTCTTCTGGATATGGTTGATAATTTATCGATTTGAACGTTAGCTTTCCTTCAGATTTTTACCTACTATTTGAGCTGCCTCCTTATTTAAGGAATTTATCTGATTCTTTATAGTTCGTCAGTAAGATTTCATGTTAGCGGACCTCAAATTTTATCTTACCCTAATATCACCATATAGGAGCCTTTTCAATGGTATTTTGATCTTTGTTCATTATCTTACCCGCACATGTTTGACTTGAAATTTTTAGTATCACCGAGTGTTATTTGAATTGCTTAATTATTCGTGCTATTTTTTATGACCATAATAATGCCGACAGATCACAAGCAGGTCCAGCATCTGCCTGCATTAAAGTTCTTCGCTCAGTGGTTCAAGCCTGCAATCAACAGGGAACAGATGGAAGTGCTGGAATCCTCGTTGTTCAACCTGATGCTTCCTGTGAGGTAGGCACCTGACTGTTAACCAGATACTTATTGCCTGAATTTCAAAAAATAACACTACTGATATCGAATATTCACTGCATAAAAAAGATCAGCAACAATACAACAACATCAGAGCCTTAATCCCAAAATGATTTGGGGTCGGCTGACATGAATCATCCTTTGGAACCGTCCACGGCTGAACGCGCACCTCAAAATGGGCAAAAAAAAAAAAATAGAAAAGAAAANNAGTAAAATGGTCTTACAATAAATTACCATGGCAGAAATTCGTATATTTCAGTCATCCGTGTCAGCATTCAGCATTAAAAGGGTTTCAAAAACCTTTTCTGATGATCTTGTGCAGGGTCCTGGGAATATACCAAGGCTGAAAGCAGTTGAGTTTGCAGCAGGATTCTCGTCGCAGTCATTTGGAGTAGGCTACTATGGTACTTCCATGAAAAGACCCAAGGTACTTCATCCAGCAATTTAGCTGTACAGTCTCGGATTCCAATGCATAACCTTCTGTGTTTAATTGATCCAGCAAATGTTCCAAAATTTGCACTCATGGGTTGGATCCTAATATGTTGTTGATCCTAATAATTTCTGCAGGTTACAATTTTACGGAACAAGCAGAAAAGTCCCAATGGAATCGACCACTTTGAAGCTAAAATTGACCTAACAGATGATAGCTAGAGACATCTGAGTTTTACAGTGAACCATTATGAACAACCTTAATGCTTTTTTTTTTNNTTTTTTTTTTTTTTTTTCCTGAAAGCATGAACCTTGATTTTTTCTATACTGTTCTTTTTGGAGAGCTTGACTCAAAATTGATACATATGCTTAACAATTCATTGGTGATTGACTCATGAGTTTGTTCAATCTCAGTTATCAAACTGTAATCAAACCGCGAAGAACCTCATAGCGCAATAACACAATATAACATGCACGCAACTAAAGATATAGATATATCAACAACAATATCTAGTCGAACCTCTCGACTAAATCGGATGATATACCCCAAAAAAAACAATATATCTTAAAAGATTCAATTACAACTGAATAAAAACAAATCCATATTACAACTTCAAAGACACTTAAAAAGATTCAATCACAATAATGAATAAAAACATATACTAAATTTAATAAACAATAAAGAACATGTTTCAAATTGATGAACAAACAGCCTTCAGCAACAAGGAATGTCAAGCGTAGAAACACCAACATTAGCAACCATCTCAAACCCTAGTTTTCCATCAAAATCAGCATGCGTTAACACGTACTCCGACACCTTCTCCTTAACACCCTTCCATACTTCAGGACACATAAAATCAGGCCAATAATAATCCTCGCCCATCTCAGCAAACATAACGTAATACTCGACTGTCTCAGGTTCAAGTGGCAAAACGAGCACAGACTCGAAAGACTCCGCCTCATTAAGCTCCTTGGATAAGATGTTATGGTCTTGAGGAAAAGGAGATACATTGTCATCACAAAAGTGGTGGATTTCGCGGTAATGGTTGAAATTGAAACGTATTACAACGTTAGGGGGAGACGTTATTTTGTAGGACATTGGTGTTTCCTTCATCTTAAGTGATAAAAACTTCGTAGTATTTTGGTGCTCCATTGTTACTAAAATTTTTGAATTTTTTTTGGGTTTTGAAAGTGAGAATTGGAATATGAAAGTATGAAATTGTTGGAGGTAATAATATGGTATTTATAGAGTAAGGGCGTAGAAAGATTAGGGTGAAAGTTTAAGGAAAGTTTCCTAAATCTATAGCTAAATTATTAGAGTAGATGAATTAGGGTAAGCAAACTTTCCATAAACTTATGCTTAACAAAAAAAAAATAACTTTCCATAAACTTATTATGTTGTTTTAATTTTAACTATTTCGTGTTACTAGTTTATGTTGCCCTAATAAATTGAGAAATTAGTGGGGGGTAAAGTGTAAACCCATTAAACGGGGTAATTTCTGATTGAATTTGATTTGGGTTGATGCTAGTAAATTATTATATTAATATAAGCTTATTAATGTGTCATGTGTGCCTTTAGGATACACATTAGAAAAATTACTTCCGTATGTTTATAGATTAGTAATGCTCTAATACTTTTTACTTTTTATGTTGTTAATTAACATTAAATTTTCAGTCTTAATTGAATTTTTTTATTTTCTCATATATTCCCTACTTATTTAATCACTCCCTTCGTTACTACCGGTTAAGGGTTATCTATTTTCTTTTTTAGGTGTATCGGTCAATATTTACCTATTTTCATTTTTGACATATTTTTGTGGGTCTTTCATGTGCAGGTCGGAAATGAACAAATTTGTGTGGTCCAAAAGTATTCTCACATATTTCCTTAAAGTGTGTTTGACCTTACTTTTCAAAGTTTTTGGCTTAAACACACTTTTTGGTCAAACATATTATAAATTTAAAAGTTAATATAAAGTAGATTCTTAAAAGCTCAAATATCATGTTTTTGGCTTTTTGCCCATTAAAATAAAAGCATCAATTTAATATTTCTGTTTCTTGAAAACTACTTTTGAGAAATTAAGCGTATTTTCGCGCATGTTAATTAATCAACACATAACATTCTACATAATTGATTGGAAATGAAGCGCTAAAAAGCTGATGAATCAATCATACCAATGGTCAATTCACGAGAAAGAGACCTCGAAAACTATTGAACCAAAACCCTAGCTTCAGCTTTAAGATCATCTTCATCAATTACGAAGCTCTCATAACCTTTGTAGTCCACAAACTACTCTTCTTCTTCTTCTTCTTCTTCGTTTTCCACGGCGTCGTTTTGTTGAGAACGGAAAACGGAGGTGCAAAAAATTGCGGAGTGAAATGAGGTTAGTGGAGAGAAACGAATATGGGACGGATTTTTGGGGTCCTTGTAGCCCAGCGGTTGATGCATATAAACTGTCTCATTCAAGTTACCGTGTAAAAAAGCATTTTTCACATCTAACTGATGAATGGACCATTTGTTAGCAAGAGCTAAGCTTAAGACCACCCGAATGGAGGCCGGTTTAACTACCGGACTAAACGTTTCACCACAATCAATGCCGACGCGCTGAGTTTTCCCGTCACCTACAAGACGAGCCTTGTGCCGCTCAAAAGAACCGTTAGCATGAAATTTATGACGAAAAATCCACATAGACCGAATGACATTCACATTAGGCGGGCGCGGGACTAACTCCCACGTTCCATTGCTAATAAGAGCATTGTATTCGTCATCCATGGCCAGTTTCCAATTAACATCTTTAAGGGCAGACACGGGGTTGCGTGGAATGGGTGAAATGGCGACAGTAGTATTGAGGTCAAAGACGGGTTTAGGTTTGCGAATGCCATTGTCACCCCGTGTCACGGGTTTAAGGATGGGAGGAGGAGTCTGATTTGGAGACGGGTCAATGTGTGGCTGGGATGGTTCATTATTGGCAGGGGGAGGACTCATGTTAGGAGGTGGTGAGGAAGGAGGGCTGTCAGCAGCGGGGTCCACGGGTGGAGGGGTGGTCTCGGTCAAGTGGTGAAGGACATAAGGGGAGACGACATCATTGAGAAACTGATAAGCAGGAGAGTCATAATGGTGAAGGTTAACAAAAGGAAAATTACATTCATTGAAAATGACATGACGGCTTATAATGAGTTTCTTTTGTTTGAGATCGTAACATTTATAGCCTCGATGGTGATCCGGATACCCTAAGAACACGCATGGCGTGGACCGAGCTTGTAGTTTATGTCGAGTAGAAGCGGGGATAAGGGGATAACATAGACATCCAAATACACGGAGTGAAGTGTAGGATGGGTGTTTTAGATAAAGCTTATAAGTGGGTGTTTCAAAATTTAATTGTTTGTTTGGTAAGACGTTTAACAGGTAAGTAGCAAATTCTCCGTCAGCGATGCATACTCCTCTCTGTGCCGTCCTAACCCTACCATTACCCTTCCCCCCTTCCCCGCCGACTTGAACTGGCTTTGGGATATCCCTACCCAACCTCGTATCAAAGTTTTTCTCTGGCTTGTGTGGTGGAACAAGTTACCGCACAAGGCCTCTCTCTTTGGTAGGAAAATCCTGCCCTCTTCGTCCTGCTCCCTTTGTCCCAACCCCTCTATTCCTGAGACCTCTCTTCATGCCCTCCGTGACTGTAGCTTCGCCTCCCATTCTTGGTCCATCCTCAATGTCACTAGTTCCTTTTTTGATGCTGACCTCCACCACTGGATTTATGATAACTGCACTTCTCACCCCCCTAGTTGGACTACCCTCTTTACCTTCGTCCTCTGGCGCCTCTGGCTGCGCCGTTGTGACCTTAACCTTTTCCCCTTCCCCTTCCCTTTCCGCTCCTAGCTCTACCTCCCCTTCCTCTTTCTGTGCCTCGGTCGCTTCCCAATCTCTTGCCTGGTCCCGCGCCTCTGATTGTCCCCCCACTGCCCCTGTCACGAGTTCCACCC
>LHUT01005783.1:0-12091 GCA_001412135.1 Silene latifolia subsp. alba | reverse complement strand
TCTAGTTTTGAAAAGGAGGTAACTCCATCAATGCCTAACGATGAAGGGCGAGAAGAGAGTCGTCGTAGGTTGATCCGAACATTGCACCGTTCCTTGCCTGGATCTTTAGTTCACTCATCAATTGTGAAGCATCCTCACCGGTCTTACTCTCCAACCATGCAAATGCTGCACCAAAATATTGGGACAAACGTATTAGCCACACGATTTGCATCTTATAAGCCCGCCACAAGATATTAAAAACTCGTGTTTGATATTTGACATATGAGCTTTTTGTTTATCTTGCAGTACAGGGTAGCACTCTTGGCATTAACCGTTTTATTTATCGACTCTGTCCCTCTAATTCTTGGGAATTGTCCCCACTTTTCAAATTTGTGAGATTGATTTGAACAAATGGGACAATTTTGGAAAATCGAAAGGAGTACATGGTATTGAATTTGATGCTGGACAGACATTGTGATTACTTTCAGATTCTGAATGCTAATACGACAACAGTCCGAGGAAATGTTTGCAGAATTGCAGTATTTTATGGTGCAGTGACCGAGCAGTATATATAGCACCTGGAGTTGTGGACAAATGAAAAAAGAAAAAAAGGATATTCTATTGTATACCCTAATTTCATAGTGTACCCTTGAATTCTACTTCGTATACACTAGGCTAGACCATGACCTTATTTATAATATTTGATAACTTAGTTTCTTAATTGACCTATTAAAAAGTCTCACGGTATGAAACCTTCTTAGGCGGCCATGTTCTTTTGTCTTAATATCATCAGCTCATTCCAGTTCAGCTTAGCTCTATTCGGTTCAGTTCTACTCAGCTCATCTCCTTACGAAATTAATTAACTCGTATTTCAGCTTCATTAAGTTCATCTCAACTCCATTTTATTTAGCTCAATTCAACTTCACTTCACTCAATTCAGTTCACCTCGTTTCAACGGAAAAATACAAGGCCTTAATTACTCTATAATTTGTGTTTCAAAGAAGGTTAAGAACGTTAGCTAAGTTCGAGGTTAAATATTTTAAGTTACCGTGGACTACTCGGCCTATAAATTTACAACAAGTCTTGCTTGTGACGGGCTATTCCCGTTACAAGCTTGTGACCTCTCACAAAAGGGAGAGAGGGGACAAGATGGGGCACCTTACATGTGCTTCCCACTCACTCCCAAATGGATATTTTATGAGAGGAAACGGTATCCGTCACAAGCTTGTGACGGATATCCGTCACAAACAAGAATTTGCGATAAACTTAAGCGACTTTGGATACACGGATCAATCAACCACTATATATGGTGTCCCCCAAACTTTGCATTGTTATTGATAGTTTGATACGATGCACGTGAATAACATGATGGGTTAAAGCTTATCAATTAAACGTAATCGTTCATACAAAGTAATTTGAGTAATTACTCGATCGTATTTCTTTTTTTAGGATCCAAGATATGGAAAGATGTGATGATTTTTTTTTTTTTTTGTTAATGAAACTTTATATAATTTGGAGGCTTTTAATATTGCTCGAAAGAGTTTTGAATAAATAAAATTCTCTATAGTTTGTGCGAGCTTTTTAATTTTGTGGTGATCAACTATTGAGCAAAGGGTTACATCCCTAGATTCAGGCGCTATGAAGAGTTGATCAAGCTATATGGTTGGTCGGTAAAAATAGGTCATTTCTACATAGAAGCCAATTGAGTTGTTGATTGGCTTTTTAATGAAGGAGTAACTTCGTCTCCATCTACTACAGTACAATCTTATCTACCCCTCCCCATAATTTACGTGCTATTCTTTAAGAAGATATTCTAGGTGGTTCTTTATCTCGTATTGTTACTAGTGATGGGTTGAGTATTGTGCTCTGATTTCGGTGATGAACAAGTATTGTGCTTTGATTTCGGTGATGAACAAGTATTGCTTAAGTAAAAGTATTGCAGAGCATATGAATTGTTCTCTAAAAATAAGATAGAAACAAACAAGCCAATTAAAATTATGATTTCTTATTCTTATGTAGACATTGCTATTAAATCTTATTTCATCTGTCTCGATCATTTACTGTCCTTTTTCATATTTGGGTGTTTCAGTCAATTGTTGTCCTAAATAAAAGACAACAATTAACCGGAACGGGGGTAGTAATAAATATACATAAATTTTGTAAAGAGTTATTTATACCTTTATTGCTACTTCCATGAAATCCTACAAAAAAAAAATTAGCTACTGCTCCTTCCATTCAACTCCACTTTGCAAGTTTACTTTATCACGTTTGTCAACGCAACTTTTACGTGATAAATATCATCAGCTACGTATTTGCAAAAATTATAAAAGTTAGATATTTTTAACGTACTCTTAAAAACGAATCAAATAAGATCCCACATGAATATATTTTCACTTATGTATCGAAAGAAACTTAAAGTTGAATGTTCGCTTGTAAATAGTGCGCAAAAGAGAAACTTGCAAAGTGGAGTTGAATGGAGGGAGCAGTAGCAATAAATATGGGACGGACCGGGATAAAATTTGGACCAAACACTTTGGACCTTTTGACACAGCCCATGAAATTTCATGGGCAAAATAAATGGAATTGGGCCAGAGCGAGCCAATAGACTTGGGCCATGTAATCATCTCAAATCCATAGCTGTCTCTTTTACGACACCGACTTGAACAACACAAAAACGCGGGGATATCGACTGTCAACAAAGTAACGGTAATAATTCCTTCCCTATATATACACACATCAACTTCTGTCTATTTTCCCTCGTAATTTTCCTCGCGCTATTCTTCGTCTTCTTATTCTCTCCCGTCTCTATCTTTCTTAATTCTTTGTATTATTATTTGGCTTTCTTCGTCTTCGATATTAGGTCTTGCTTAAGACCGTTTTAAGTTAAGACCTCTCCCCATTCTTCTTTTATTTGTGCCTTATTTGAATCGGTTGTGAGTGTTTCCTAACTTAGGATGGTTTCAATAATTTGTTTTATTATTACAAATTTACAATATGCTATGATATTGATTTGATATGATTCTACTTTAATTCCGTTGTTGATTATCGTCGTTATTCGAGATAATTTTGATTTAATTTTGATGATGACGACGTAATTTTACTCATCTCTCACATGATTTGATTTTATTGTTTAATTAGAATTAGAATTAGGGTTCTTGTTTTCGATTCTGTTTAATTACAATTAGGGTTCTTGTTTTTAATGGAGATCGCGATCGATTTATCATTTTGAATGTTATAAAGGTTTTGTAGCTTCTGAAATTGACTTGTTTTAAATTGATTGAAATTTGAAGTGGTAATTATTTTAGGGTTTCATATTTTTTTATTTTTTTATCAGTTAGTTTGTTTGATTGAACATAATTCTGCTCCTTCCCTAAACCCTTATTACTACGCTCCTATGTGGCATGGACTATGGACGCTTTGTTTTAAAGCAAGAAATCGAGAAGTTTCTAATAAACGAGTCTAATTAACGTAGACCACGACATAGGCTTTGAGGAATGTTGTTTTGAAGTGGTAATTATGTTACAAGTTATTGATTCCCTATTTTTAAACAAAAAGATAGGGATGTTTTAAAAACCGAGTCTAAGTAACGTAGATCATGATATAAGATGAGAGGAATGTTGTTTTCAAGTGGCAATTATGTTGCAAGTTATTGAGATAAGATGATCATTGAGACTTTTGCTTGGGAATTTAAGGTTTTTGACGATCATGAGTTATTGAACGCTGATGTTGACAATGATTAGTTTTTGAGGATATTTTGAATCTTTGCCGGCTTGTTTCGCTTCTGGATTCATAAATTTCTGTGAGTTTTCTAGTTTCTGAATTTCGCTTATGGTTTTGTTAATTTCTGTAAGAATTCTAGTTTCTGAAATTATGCGGTATGTAGATCTTGTAGTGCCGCACCAGGACTGTATGAGAGAATTTTTTCCCTGAAAGTTTGTTGCTTCGCAAGCTATCCATTCAACCATTCGTATGAAATTTGGTTATTTATCTATACCGTGGTTTGATGTTAAGCTGTATTGAATTTCATGATTGAAATTGCCTGTGATAGGGTACATATTAACCATCCGGAAAATTTGTCATTAGGTAAATTGTGTTTATGCTCTTGTGATGATTATTATGCTTTGATTTCGGTGATGACTGATGACCAAGTATTGCTGCTACTCGGATGATTTGATTTTGAAGATTGGTGGATGGTCATGCCCTTATGGAAGGAAAGGTTGTCATTGAAAATAAGGGTAAGCCTCTTTAATGAAACTCAAGATTGATTAATGATCCTGGTTTGATGTTCAGGTAAATCTGTTATTTAATTGGCTTCTAAGTTACAGTGATTATAATCCGCACTGATGATTGTAAAGTTTGCAGTAACTCTGCTGGTATTTCCTGAGTTTCTTGGAAGTTTCACAGCTAGTTTGCTTACTGGTTTCGGGTGAACGGTTTACTAGGTTATGGTTTCTAAAACCACCTTATTCAAGGTTGAAGACGGATGTACGAAATGTAACTGATCTGTTTGAATATATGTTTTGCAAGGTTGAAAGTTGGTCAGTTAATCGCTTTACATGATATGGTTTTCATAGCTTGAAGATTGATGTTTAGTTTACTAATGATGAATGTGACCGTTTCTTGAGCAATGGGATATGATGTTTGATAATGATGCTGTGGGTATAAGGTGACTCAACCGACTGTCAGTGTCATGTTAATTTCAATTCAAGAGCAGAAAAATTGTTGGTATTTTTAAGTGTCTTTGGATGTTTTGCAGCTTGTTTTGGTCCTGAATTTGGTAAAGGATCTGAAAGGTTTGATGACTGTTAGGCCTGGACCTTAGCAATTGATTTGTCGCCCTATCTCGATGAAACATGTGGATGATATCAAGGAGTGGTCACAAAGGATAAAACTATGTGATGGTCTGCATCAAGTTTGATCTAATGATCAGGGGTCGCCATAGACAAGTGAACATGCTTAGGTTGTTAATCTTGGAGTTTCCATTTATTATTTGGTCTTATCTTGCCTTAGTGGATTTCCTAGTGAAACACTAGGACCTTGCGGTATGAAACGGAGATGGGTGTAGTTCAACGAGAGCTGCTCCTTTTTTCTTGGCTCGTCTGTGAGCGTTTATTGACTGTTCAGTTCCATAGATTCATTTTGAGCTTTGTCTTCTTATCTCATAGTTTATGTTGAAGGTTCCATTGCCCTTCTTGCTTGCTCCTAGAGTAATCCGTTGGTGCATTTTATTGCTTGACACAAGTCACACAACTAAGCTCGATTGTTGTTTCAACAGTGGATCTGCTCTGATCTGATTTTGTGAGCACCAAGGTATTGCTCACACTTAATCATATATCAGCAACACAAGGTAAATAAATTTTTTGAAGTTGACATGTCTATTATGTTGCAAGACTTCCCATATTAATGAATCTTTCGCATGGTTGGTCCGTGTTTATGTAGCTAAGTGGATTTTTGTACGGCAGTATTGCAGCAAGAGGACCTCGGACCTCCTGGCATGGGATGGAGATAGGTGTGATGATTCCACGGGTGTTGCTACATCCTTTTTTTGTCTTTAATCTGTGAGCTTTTACTTTGTCTAATTTGTTCCTTAGATTTCTTTACGAGCTTTCTCATCATATCTCAGAATAATGTTGAAAGTTCTATTGCTATTTACTTTTGCTACTACAGGAATCAGATGGTAGTGATATGGATTTATGCTTTTGGTATAATATGGTGATGTAGCGTTTATACTATACATTTTCTTGGGAGCTTATTTACTGTTAAACATTGCTAGTTGCTGAGGTTGTGGTGGCTATTGTTCTGATTTATGTTTGAAAATATTTGTTGGTTAAGTTTCTGCAGAATTTGGGGCTCTAAGAGGTTTCAACATTTTCTAGCTTGATCTTTTCAGCTGGTTTAATACCTGGTTGGGTGTTGGCCAAGCTTTATTTCTAAGTTCGTGGAGTAATTTAAATATCCGCTCAGAGATTTCCGAGGTTCGGAAGCGGGTTGCTATTTAGTTTACCTAGAAAACTGATTTAAGATATACATTAAAATTCCATGGCTTCAATTCTTCAGCTGACTTCTACCACTGGATGCTTTACTTGGTGAAACATCGATAAAATGTGAAGGTAGATTGTTTACTAGCCTGCAGCGTGAAGCATCCTGAATTCCTGATACCAAGGTACCTACTTTCTTCTTTATTCTTTTGTACTGTTGTCTGTGATCCTTAACTTGTGATTATTGATGCCGGTACTCTACATCTAGTGAGGATGTTGCTGTCTTTAGACACAATTCTTCTTTAGTACATGAGGCTATATTTCCTGTTCCTGCAATTGTTTGCTTCATAACTGGAACTTGCAGTGTAAGCAGCCAAAGCATATCAATACAGAAATTTAATATGCATTGGAAGCTAATTTTGCTCCAATATAGCACAGATTGTTGAGCCTGGATCGGATTGCCTTGGAAAAATCAACTGCAATACGTAAGACAGAAAATAGATCTTATCCAGCTACATGCTTTTCAGCATTAGCAGCTTTAACCCTTTCAAATATAACCCCTTGTAAATGTAGAGCATTATTCTGCAATTTGTCACAAGTCCTTGCATTCTGTACGACCTTTTGGTTATTGTACCGTTTGATAGACCAGAAACTTCCACCATTATTTGCATATGTCAAATGAAGCCTTCTGCTCTTTAAGCCTATTGATTGAAACTTCACAGCAGATGACATCTGAGTTCACCTTCCTGATCCAGGTTATTGTTAAATATTACTGATGGTTATTCATCCTGTGGTGTTTTGAGTGAGGGTCTCTTTTCAAACTAGGGAGACCTATATTTCGGGCGTCAAACCGGTGTAATGTGCACAACTGAAAAATCTTGGTAAACCCTCGTGCGAGTATTATTAGCTTGCTAAGGGAGGGCTTCCGAGCTACCGTTTACTTCTACTTTTGAAATGGAGATAATTCCACCAACGTCTAATGAAAAAGAGCGAGAATAAAATCTCCGTAGTAAGATGTTGTTTTGAAGTGCCAAACTGCCAATTATGTGATGATTGCAATTGTTGTGTAGGGTATATATTTACCATCAGGAAAATTCGTCATTAGCTATGAATTGTTTTATGCTTGTGTGATGATTATTGTGCTCTGATTTCGGTGATGATCAAGTATTGCCCTCGGATTATTTGATTTTGAATATTGATGTATTGTCACGTGGTTATTTATATATGAAGGAGAAGATTGTCATTGAGAACTGGGGTTTCTGTGCCAGGACTGCCAGCCTCATTAATGAAATTCAAGATTGATTAATGACCCTGGTTTGATTCTCTGATAGATCTGTGACTTACTTGGCTTTCAGGTCTTTTTTTATTTTAATAAGCACCGATGATTGTGTTACTTTGCAGCGACGCTGCTGGTATTTTCAGAGCGACATGGAAATTTCACAGCTAGTTGCATTCTGGTTTCAATGAGCAGTTTACTAAGTTCTGGTTTCTGAAATCACTTTGTTTAAATTGGTCGAAACTGCAGTTCATAAACCATTACAGAGAATAAAAGGAAGGTAATTGATTAGTTTTGAAGATAAAGGTATACGTGGCCCATACGTTTTGGCGTTTTGCAAGGTTGAAAATTGGCAGTTAATCAATGATGAATGTGACCGTTCAATATGATCTTTGATAATGATGCTGCGGTATAACGTAACTGAACCGACTGTCATGTTAATTTCAGTTCAATAGCAGAAACACTATTGGTATTTTTAGCGTCTTTGGATGTTTTGCAGCTGATTTTGGTTCTGATTTTGGTAAAGGCTCTGCAAGGTCTGATTTTGGATGTTAATTTGTTTTTTGATGCCTTATCTCCATGAAACATGTGCTGATGTCAATAAAATGGTCAAAAAGCTATACGGTGATCTCCCTCGGGTTCTAATGATCAGGGGTCTCCACAGACAAGTGAAAACATGCTTAGGGTATTACTCTTTTGAGTTTCCGTCCATTTTTTTTATCTTCTCTTGTCTTGGTGGATTTTCTAGTTCAGCACAAGGACCTTCCGGTATCAAACAGTCTAGTTAAAAGGGAGCTGGCCTGTCCTTTTTCTTGGCTGATCTGTGAGCATTTACTGACTGATAAGCTCCTTGGATTTGTTCGAGCTTTGTCACCTTATCTCATAGCTTATATTAAAGGTTCCGTTTCTCCTTCTCTATTCTCCCAGAGTAATCCGCTGGCGGACTTTGATGCTTGACCACAACTTAGATATGATATTGTTTCATCAGTGGATCTGGTCTGTTGTTTGCTAAGGTTTTGGTTTGGTAAAGGTTTTGGAATGTTCCATGTTTCTTGTGTTGGTTATACTGTACGAATTTGTTAGGGTTCCGTATTTTTTCCGTCTGTTAGTTTGTTTTAACAAATCTGTAATTATGCTCCCAGTTGAATAGCAACTCACAGTAAAGAGGAATGTTGTAATTGACATGGCTATTATGTTGCAAGGCTCCCACTTTTAATGAATCCTTACGCGTGTTTCTGTAGCTAAGTTGTTTTTTTACTGCAACTGTGCACGAGGACCTCCTGGCATGAGGATAGAGAGAGGTGACTACAGATTCAAACGTTGTTATGTCCGCAAGTGTATGTGAGCAAACTTCAACGATACTCTAATGTGGAGCCTGCTAAGGGTTACTCCTTATCAGTGAGCAATCTTCCTCTCGTGTGCAGATGAACATATTGCATTGCTTTCAGATTAATCAAAAGCATATGTTGCTGCTTCTGCTGTTCATCTTCACTAATTGTTCGAAGTGGAGCTGTCTTTGTTTAGATTGATGCTTGACATTATTTGTTGGATTTTGTTCCTGCAGAATTGAGGAACTATATAAGAGACCATCATTTTTTGGCTTGATTTTTGAAGATCATCAGCATGCTTTAGCTACTGGCCAAGCACGGCAAGCAGTATGAGAAATTTTAATATCCGAACAGGAATTTTAATTATAGAAAACCGATTTAAAACATTCCATAGCTTTGATTCTATAGCTGACTGTTAGATTGAAACGCGAAGCATACTGATACCAACTACGGAGGACCAAGGTACATATTTTCTTGTTTTCTTAACTGTTGTTTGTGATCCTTGGCTTACTTCATATCTGAAACTTACTGTGTAAGCAGCCAAAGCATTTCCTCCGCTATCACCCAGAAAGGTAATCCTTAAAACGCCAAAAAATAATCAGCCAGCAACACCTACGACGGAAAATAAATCTTATCCAAGCTACAGGGTTTTCAGCAATAACAACTTCAACCCTTTCAACTATAAGGCCTGCGAAGATTTATTTGAAGTTTTGAACGTTTTGGCCCAAGATTTTTTTACTGAAGATTGTGGAAACAGAAACTTGCAAAATGTCCAGTTGGGTAAAAGCTGTAGTTTGGAACATTCTTGGTAAATCCTAATTTTGTCTGTTATAGTATTCCCTCCATCCCAATTATTTGTTTACCTTTGATTAAAATACATTTCACTAAGAATGAAAAAGGTAAACAAATGATTGAAATGGGGGAGTATTGGAGTAACTCGTGCAGGGAGGCCTTCCTAACTCCCGTTTACGTCTAATTTTGAAAAGGAGGTAATTCCATCAATGCCTAACGAAGCAGGGCGAGAAGAGAGTCGTCGTAGTAAGAGGTTGAACTGATCCTCGCTCCCAACCAAGGTAATTCTAACACACTTCTTATGTTCGCTTGATCCGAACATTGCACCATTCCTTGCCTGGATCTTTAGTTCACTCATCAATTGTGAAGCATCCTCACCGGTCTTACTCTCCAACCATGCAAATGCTGCACCAAAATATCGGTACAAACGTATTAGCCAATAATTACTTAATAAAGTCCAACAATAATGTTTTATTGTGCTGGCAGCAACTCGAAACGATTTTATGGTGGGACACAACGAAGATTTCAACTTCAAGACTATATTTTCAGATTTGCATCTTATAAGCCCACCACAAGATATTAAAAACTCGTGTTTGAGATTTGACATATGACTTTTTTGTTTATCTTGCAGTACAGGGTAGCACTCTTGGCATTAACCGTTTTATTTATCGTCTATGTCCCTCTAATTCTTCGGAATTGTCCCACTTTTCAAATTTGTGAGAGGGATTTGAAAAAATGAGACAATTTTTAAAAATCGAAAGGAGTATTTCTGAGCATGGTATTAAATTTGGTGCAGGACGACATTGTGATTACTTTCAGATTCTGAATGCTAATACGACAACAGTCCGAGGAAATGTTTGCAGAATTGCAGCATTTATGGTGCGTGCAGTGACCGAGCAGTGTCGACTCGATTTGTACAGTCTTATGATTGAAATGAAACGAATACTAGTAAGTGTATACCTGGAGTAGGATTGTGGACCGTGCCTAGGAAGTTACAGTGCTGAGGACGATACTCAAGAAGGTTAAAGACATTGCCGCTTTTGATAACAGCTTTGATCTTGTTCCACCTCTCGTTCATGACGCGGTAACCAAATTCAAAGAGCCGTTCAGTTGTTGGTGCCGGTGGAATAGGAGGCTTCTCATAAGAATCAGCGATAAACTCGAGGATTTTTATTGCCCTCAACTGGCCTTCCTGGCAGCACCCGATGGTCCTCAAAAATACTTGAGTCGTCATCATCGATGCTATCTCTGGGTCCTTCACAATTGCCCACCTACATTATTAACATCATTGTCTAAGCGCGGATCCAGGAATAATACGCGAGATATTGTAAATCGTTGGATTAGAACTAACCCAACTCGGGAACCAGCATGGCCGGTGAATTTGGACATAGTGAAGAGCATATTATCATAGTCAGCAGGAGCAGTAGTAGGAGTGTACTGAGGCCAGTAATAAGCAAGGTCATGTATTAACATTCCACCTTCTCGGTTCACCACCGGCTTTCTGATCAAACCATCTGGATTATTCGGAGACGTCACCACTTCTATGTATGGACCTTCCTCGTCAAATGTGAGGGCATCTCCTCTCCATTCATACATTGCTGATTTCTCTGAATCGACCGATGCTCCGAATAGCTTCAAATAAGAAAACAGATTCATACTCCGTATTATATACAAGTACGTTCTTTAAAATTGTATATTCGAGTAAATTAAAAATAACTCCCTTTTAAAATCACGTTTTTTAAAATTACTCCCTTATATAATTTTTTTCTAAAATTACTCCTTTAAGAGGGACTTTTATCAAAAATTGCTTCAAAACTCCAATTTGGGTAACTTATTCCGTTTATTTTTTAACTTACTCTCCATTGCTATAACTTTTAAAGTATAAATTGGCTAAGACATAAACGGAATAAGTTCATCAAAATAAGTAACTCAAGTTGGAGTTTTGAATCAATTTTTTATAAAACTGCATCTTAAGGGAGTAATTTTAGGAAAAAAATTATATAAGGGAGTAATTTTAGAAAACTGTATTTTAAAAGGGAGTTATTTTTAATTTACTCTATTCTTTAAGATACTCTGTAGCTCATAGAATACTTGAAATTTTAACATTTCTCAATTCAAAAGGGGAAAGCGGTAAGTACCCCGTAAAATGGAGCAGCACAAACAACCGGTATGCGCTTATTCGTAGTGCCTGAGTTAACCTTGGAAGAAAGGGCACGGAGTAAATAATTGAACAGTTGCGATGATCCTGTCCCTCCAATTATGTATCGGCCTTCAGTCACCGCGTTCCCAACCACCCGATGAATCCTTCGGACCGCGTCTGTGAAACCCGGCACATGGTATATGAACTCATCCTTGTTAGGATTCACAAAGTAGCTTAAGAAATCAGATGCCTTAATGGTCACCGAACATTCTTCGTCTACAGTTTTCCAATATGGATAGTACATTACCGGGTCACCACTGTATTATGGACAATTTAATCAACAGTAAACAAATGATTGAGACAAAAGAAGTAATTACTACCGATTTTATCCTCATAGGAATCATCGGTCTCACAATAACGTTATCATGACACCATTTTATACAATAACATGCCCTTTACTTTTCCCAATAATTACCCATAAGCTTATGTAAAAATTGATGTAACATTTTTGAGTTAGTCTAGCTTAATACCGTCTTAAACTTAAAACACGGTTATTACTTATTACAACTACGGAGTAATCTTATATATATATATAAAA
>LHUT01005782.1:0-12396 GCA_001412135.1 Silene latifolia subsp. alba | reverse complement strand
ACTGATTACGGATTACATAATAAAGAACCATTAGTCTTCCGTTTTTTACAATAAACTTGTATAACACTGCATTACATAAGTATTTGCGATAAAGTAGGACAAAATTTATCTCACATTCATAGTTAATGGAAGTGTATCCTCCATGAAATTAAACTTGTATAACACTGCATTACACAAGTATTTGTGATGTACACTTCTTAATTCTTATGTTTATGTAACAATAAAGTTATTGGAAATGTATCCTCCATGAAATTAGACTTGCTATTTTACAAGAATATTCAAATAAAATACATCCTTGATTACCGACTTTTTTTTTGTTCCTTCTAAATTCTTCACTTTTGTTTATTCAATAATCAATAATCTACTTATTGAGGACTATAAAGTACAGTGAGTTCATTTGGTTAATATACTAGTGACATGATGATTGATGGAACTAGGAAAGGATGAGTAAGTCATCTGTCAATTTTACCTCTGAACTGTTGACGGAATTTCTTCCTGTTCTCCTCTGCAAACACAACTGTCAATTAACAACCTTGATAAACTTGACCATCCATGATCCACATACTGCACGAAACACATTAAATTCTCTGTTCAGTCTCAAAAACTTTAAACAATTGGTAAAATACATCACTGAGACGGACCTCCACTCAACAAACAAACCCACTGTAAAGTGGGTCGAGGTAGGTAATTCTATGCTTTCAAAATCACGCTACCGGCATACTGATGTGTTACTAATGTCCAAATTACCAATCCCCAAGACCCCAATTGAGTGCAGGGAAAATATCGTCTACAACTCTGAAATGTACAGTTAAGCTTTTTCAGTAGCAGACTACCAATTAAGGTTACCCTATGAATAACAAAGAAAAATCATCCAGTGTAATAATCTCGAGGCAAACTCTCACAAAGTGACATGGGGAATTCAGAAGCAGAGCAAATATCACTGAATTCAATGAACTCACCTAGTGTAATAATCTCGAGGAATTTAGTAAATGTCCGTGAGAGGACCAATCTGCCCAAATGGCCGTGGAAGGTCTTCAGGTCTGCAAAACACGGAACATTTCGAAATAAAACAACCAACAAGGCTTATATTGCACTTGAAGAAGCAAGGCACAGGACTTCAATTCAAAAAAGGAAGCTCCGTTCATGTTAAGAAAAATGAAATCAAGAATTAATTCGCAGAAAAGAAACAGACAATAATCCTTCAGAGCGCCTACAATATCATATACTCCGTATATTGTCAACAGAAACACTTAAAAGTCGAAACTAGAGAAAAACAAAGAAAATCGCATAGCAGGAATGACATCTTTAAATCCAGAAGAACATTAGAAGTCGAAACTAGTTGATGGATCTCTGCCACTGCCATGGCCAGAATACCGTCCTCTAGGACTGGGGCTGCGCCATCTCCTGCTGTAACCATCCCTTGGTGGGGAAGGACTATAACTCCTTCCCCTCATTTTTCAGTGTTCGGTTATTGTGCAATTAATGCTCCGATTGCAACTCTGAAAACCAGTAAGACAAAAATCAGCAAGAAACCATAACTAGTGAAGCAGGAAACAAGCAACAATCAACAAAATACGTTCAAAAAACTGATAATCAAGAACAACAGCAATAAATCTCTCGAGAAACAAGCATTTTACACAACTCATATTCAAGTGTACTACGTCACAGAAACAACATTTCCGAGCTAAAATTAACAAATCAAGAACAGCAATAAATCTCTCGAGTAACAAGCATTTTACACAACTCATATTCAAGCGTACAACGTCACAAAAACAACATTTCCGAGCTAAAATTAACAAATCAAGAACAGCAGCAATAAAACTCTCGAGAAACAAGCATACATTTTACACAAATCATATTCAAGCGTACAACGTCACATAAACAACATTTCCCGAGCTAAAATTAACAAATCAAAAACAGCACCAAATCCGGACGCCTTTAAAATTTAAAATGTGTATATAAGATTTATAACTAGAGTCATGTAGAGTGAGTTCATCAGCTGATAAACAAGCGAAATAAACGATTACATTCCAGAAAACAACGTTCAAAAAACCGATAATGAAGAAGAACAGAAGCAATAAATCTCCTGAGAAACAAGCGTAAGACACACAACTCATATTCAAGCAAACAAAACAACTGTTTCGAGCTTAAATTAGCAAAACAAGAACACAGCAACAGTAATTCTCCTGAGAAACAAGCGTAATGCACAATTCATATTCAAGCAAACAACTCAGGAAAATAAATTGTTTGAGCTTTTAACAAATCAATAAGAAACCAAGTCGTAATTGTTTAGCATAATCCTAATTATGCATAAATGTAAGGGTAAATTCATAACTTATAAGTTATACCTACTATAATCTCAGTTTTGGGTGAATTCATAACCACAATCAAAATTTCATTTGAAGACGATTACGATTACATATCCGGTAAGATCGAGTGTAGAGGTTTGTTCGTTTTATATGAAACTGGGAATTGTAAATTTGTAAGCATTGCAAGTTTAATAACTCTCCTCTTCGTATATTTCCTCGGGGGTTTAATGGAGGTGGTGATTGTGAGTGGTGGTCAGATGGTGTTGGTTTTAGTGCTTGTGGCGTTGTGGAGTCGAGATAAGATTATCAGGGGATTGAATATAATGATGTTTGATGTTAATGGTGATGAAGGGTGAGATAGGGTGGTGGTATATGGTGATGTCGGCACGGTTAGTGGTGACCCGTTTAATATTGTCACGAACACGAACTTGACACGACTTGATCTATTTGCCAGGTCTAGTACTGGTGTGTCATTGGGGGACGATGTCGTTAATGGTGGATCTCGGCTATTCTGGTGGGAAGGGGACTAATGTGGGTGAGAATGGGTAGTGATATGTTAATTATGAGTGTAAAATGGTCAATTCTAGATACTTGGTATTAAGTATGGGTGCTCATCAGTGCGGGTCGGCCGGGTCAAGATTTGGGAGACCCGGAACCGGCCCGAGTCGGGGCGGGGCGGGCCGGTTGAGACGGGACTATGGCGGGTTTATGGGCGGGTCCAGGTTTGGACGGGTCGGGTTTGACATTTAGAGACATGGAACTGGCCCGAATATAGGGCGGGTCGGGCCGGATCCGAATCGGGTCAGACGGGTCGGCTTCATCCACGGGTCACAGGCGAGCCGGGTCCGGGTTAGCAAGGCCGACCCGCACTAATGACCGGCCCTAGTATTAAGTATGAAAGAAAAAGTGATTTTTGATATATAAATTTTGAAGAAAAATTATCTTAAGTATAAGTTTTGAAAAATGAGATTATAGTAGGTGAATTATGAATTTAACCTAATCACAAATTCTTGTTTACATCCGTTATTATTTACAACGGTTATAACTTATAAGCAAGACTAATTGTAACCTAATTGATAATACCAAATGCAATAGAATGAATTTATTCATACTCCATTACAAGAATTATGAACTCACTTTTTACGTAACTTCTAATATTTTAGTCCTACTATTATTAATCATCGTAATTCTTAAAATACGCTTATACTTAGCATGAAATACATTTTAAAATTAACATAATCATTTTATCGTTTATTAAATATACTCATTTTATCGCTTATTATGGCCATAATTTTGTTAGAGACGGGACAACTCGCTAGCAGCTCGAGCTCGGTTCGGTCAAAACATGGGTTGTGCGAGCTTGATAACTTAATGAGTCAGGCCGAGCTAACGTTGCCTCCACTAGAAAAGCTCGCGAGCAGCTCAAACCCGTGTAATAAAATAATAGCTTGCTCTTGTTTTATACAAAAACATTTATAATGATTATATATATATATTTGTATAACCACGTTAAATATTTTCATTTACCCACTATTTTAATATAACCTCATTAAAAATATTGAAAAAAAAAAACAATAACTTCACATATAAGCTCAAGTTGAGCTCGAATTCGGGTTACAATGTCACAAATGAGAATTTGTGTTCGGGTTAAAGCTCACATGGTAATGAACTCATTTTTTTTAAGTCCGGGTAAGTTTGAGAACGGCTCTAACCCGAGTTTTATACAAGCTCGTGCTCGGCTCGTTAACACGCAGACTAACCTCCCTAAAACATAACACAGTAAATCAAAGTTTCATTTCTTCCAAAAACTCCACAGTCCATAAACCCTAACCCTAAAATCGTCATCAAAAGAAGAGGTAATCATTCATCTTTCTCTCTTAATTTCTTTGATTTGCGTGTTTAATTGTGTGAAATTAATCATCTTTCTGCAAAAACCTAACTTAGAAAGCCTAATTATACTGATTTAATTGCAGAATTTATAATTTAATTGAAGAAATTTAATTCGCAGATTAACAATGGCACCGCTTCTCTTCGAGGATATCTTCAACATCACCAGAATTGATCCTGATGGCAAGAAATTCGATAAAGGTAGCAAAATGTTGATTTAATGTTCTGTGAATTTGTAAAGTTTTGTTAATTTGTGCAAAATTGCTTGTCTTTCATGTGCATTTAACTTGAATTTAGCTTTAATTGCTTAAATTTTCACTTTCAGCGTAAATTTACGAAACCGAGAATATAGAATGTTGATGTTAGTTGCTTTGTTTTGCCTCTGAATTGGCTGTAGCTCAAAGCGTTATTGTGAAAGTGACATTCTTCATATGTTTTTTGTCGGTATTTGCGAGCGCTGTAACCATAGCGTTATCTTGATTATACTTGCCTGAGTTTGTGAGTTAGGGATTTGAAAGTGTATTTATTGAGAAGTTATGTTGCATATGCAGTGTTGATACTTACTTTTGCCTTTCAATGGCTGTAGTTCAAAGCATTTGTGTGAGGTTTAACGTTTTTCGTATGTTTTTTATCGCTGTTTGCGATGTAATTGTAGCTTTATCTTGATTATACTTGCCTGAGTTTGCGAGTTAGGGTTTTAAAAGTGTATTAATTGAAGAAATGTTATGTTGCATGTGTGATGTTGATGCTTACCTTTGCCTTTGAATGACTGTAGTTCAAAGCAGTTTTGATATTAACATTTCTCGTATGTTTTTGTGTCAGTGTTTGCGCGGTAAATCGAACTGTTGTCTTGATTATACATACCTGAGTTTGTGAGTTGGGGTTTTGGAAGTGTATTAATTGAAGAAATAATAAGTTGCATACGCGATGTTGATACTTGCTCACCTTTGCCTTTGAATGGCTGTAGTTCAAACTTTAAAGCGTTTTGAGGTTAACATTTCCCGTATGTTTTCATGTTAGTGTTTGTGCTGTAATCGAAGTGTTATATTGATTGTACTTGCCTGAGTTTATGAGTTAGGGCTTTGAAAGTGTTCCAATTAAATAATATTATGCTGTATAAGCTGCTGAAATGATCCGATTTTGTATTGTGTAGTTTCTCGAATTGAAGCTCAGAGTGATAAGTTCGATGCATATATTCTTCTGGATGTGAATATTGATGTGTATCCTATCAAGAAAGATAAGAGATACACCATTGCAATGGCTACCACACTTGACCTGGATGGAACCCCCGACACTGGATACTACAACCAGGTTAAACTAAACATGTTTTTTCCTTATTTTTGTAGACTGGCTTGGATTTCAGTTAGTCGGTAGTTTCGTATATTGTGATGGATCTTTTTACTCCGTTGTACTGTATATGCTATCCAACCTGTCATTTTGGAGATTCTTAATGAAGACGGTACTTTTCATTAAGTGAGGAGTCTGCTAACCGCTGTCTTCTTTAGAGTGTACAAAGAAATTACATGCATATATTAGCCAAGTGTGTCCTCTATTATATGGGCTGGAGTCTCTGAGACGGGCAATGAGTATCGGAAAACCTGTGGAATCGGATAGACTTTAGAGTTCTGAAATTAAGCAATTTCCTCATCAACTCAAATCATTTTTCAAAATTGGTGTCAGGAGTAGCAATTGTCCAGGGAATCAGGGCAGATGCATAAATGCATGCTGTTGTTTTTGTTTTGCTTTCTTGTTTCTGCGAAGTTTTCGTGGAAGGGATCTTTGTAGCAAGTATATCCTTTTAGCTTATAGCCAATATTAGCTAATCTTTTGAAAACTGGTCTTGGCGGTTTACCTGGGATCAGAGCTCTTGCGAATCCGATTTCTTGTATAAAAGAACGCTGAGATTGAACCGGTCAAACCTGGTTAAATTCACAGCCTCATCTGGTGAGAGTCAGGCGAGTCTGACCGACCAATGTCCTAGGAGAAGAATAAAGTTTAGTTTATTTGTCTACCTTTATCGGTTTTGTAATTAGAGATTTAGAGCCTGCTTGCCACCTTTTTTAGCTGTTATCATATTTTTTTCTTATTCACTCATGTGACTCTCTCTTTCTCTCTCGTTAGTCATTACTTACAATACTACGTAGTAGTATATTTAGTGGGTAGATTGAATGATTTTTATTACATTGTTATACAGAGTAGGTTGTATATTGAAAGATAATTATAAAATGCGTATTTTGATTTCAGACCTCTCGTGAGACACTGGCAGACAGATATGATTATGTGATGCATGGGAGAACCTATCGTGTAGCTGATATTGAAGTTGATGGACAAGAGAAAGGGTAATCATTTATGCAACTGTTAATGCGATTTCTTTACTTTGTCAAATGGAGATGAGCAGCTCGACTTTGACAGTCTTTGTGTTTGAATATACAGGGAGATTTATGTATCATATGGTGGGCTATTGATGTTGCTGAGGGTAGACAAGAGCGTTAGTAAGCACTTTGAACTGGACCAAAGGCTGTTCCTGTTGATGAAGAAAACCGAGTAGGCTTCTGGCTGCAATCAGTTAAGTGATGGACTGTCGAACTACGGACTTGTACTGAAACTATGTGTATGTAGTAGTGGATTTGTGTTTAACAATACTTGGTTTCCGTTAACAGTTTGGTTTCGTTTGTGAACGGGTGGGTTAAGTGACGCTAACAATATATTGATATTGCTGCATCGCCCGACATTTAGTTGTTGATGTTGCCGTTGAGAAGAGATGATCCTTACTCTGGTCTAGACAATGTTGTCCATGAAGTTCATATTGTAGCATGAACCATTGTTGCATCCTGTTTTTGTACCTCATCATCACCTCGGCAGCTTGGTTTGTGTCTTTGATATCGATGGTTTTTACGAACATTTTTCACCAAAGAAACTGTCAGTCTAGTTGAAGTTTGAGATGGGTCATTTCATCACAACGCTTATTGAAACGTTTTGATAGAGCTCTGGAAGAATCCGAATACCATCCATCTATCTCCGTCTGCTTGATTGAGCTTTAAACACACCAATCACCGAACAGTTAGAATGTTATTTCGTACCGATGATTTGAAGCTGGATATATAAGGAAATTCTTAACAATGATACAGCAATGTTGCTCTATACCTATGATATTGGATAGTCCCACGTTTGGGGGGTTATTTGCAGTTGGGCCATATGAATACACGGTTTCAGCAATCTTAAATCAAGGCCTGAATAAAAATCTGAGATTTTTTTTGTCGCCCAGGGTACAATCTAGTGGCTAAAATCCTAAAGCTTAAGCTCGAGTATCACCAATTTTTTTGGGGGGTGGTTATTTCTTACGATTTGAGTTTGCCATCGTAGGTATCCGTTATGTCTAGAGCTGGCAAACAATGCCACCATCAGAAAACACAAACCCGACACAAAGTTAACGGGTTTGAGTTGAGGTCTAATGAGCAATTTATGTAAATGGGTTGACATGGGAGTGAAACGAGATTTAATTTGGCGTTTCTAACACACAAACCTATTTATTAAATTAAGTAACTAACCATAAATTACTTTAATATCCATCACATAAATCAGTGCGTTTTTCTTCAGACGGCTGTTTCTCGTCTGAAATAAGACGGACAACATGTCATTATTTTACAATAAAATGTNNGTCATAACATTTTGTGGATTAAATATTTACATTTTCTTAAAAAATGGGAACATTTTATCTGTCTTATTTCAGACGAGAAAACAGCCCGTCAGAAATAAGAATTTGCGCACATAAATATATTTACTCTCTCCAAACATTGACTGATTGACATGACACAAAAATACACCAGACCGATTCGAAGTTAATGGGTTTGAGTTTACGCCTATGATCATTTATATAACTGGGTCAACACGAACAACAACAATAACATCAAGTCTTAATCCTAAAATGCTTTATTTGGGTTGGGTTTGGGTTTGCGTTTGGGTTTGGGTTGAAGGGGTCGTCACTATTTACAGTGACACGAACATGAATCCGACGTGAACCGATCTATTTCCAAGGTCTAGTGCTCTCGTTAGAAAAAAAAAAAAAAAAAAGGTCATGATCAGTCCAACAGTATGATTGCAGCAAGCAAGAAAGAACAGAAAGACTCTCTAAAACCAGAATTCTCATTTTCCTGCCAATTTTTGTTCCAATTCATGAATTGAATCAGGTACTTTACTCATCTTCATCAATTTAAACCTGAAAATTTCCCTTCTTTACATGTACCTTGCGCATTTAATACTCTCTTTACCTCAATCATTCGTTTACCTTATATATTCTTTCGGACGAGTATTTTAATCAAGGGTAAACAAATGATTGAGATTCGGGACGGAGTGAGTAACTTAATTTTGGGCATGACCAATTTTGTTATTCATTTTACAGTGTTTTACAAACAGCAGGAATTAAGAAATGAAGTCAGTTTTATCATCTGAGAATTTACTTGCCAAAATTAATCATAGTTATGCTTATGAACTCAACAATGGATTCCCAGTAAGCCCTTTTCGCCTTACAAGTTTCGGGTTTAACGTTCGTCCGCCTCGCTTTTCTGTTTCCTCCAAGAAATCAGCTTACCAGGGTAAATGCAGTTTTCTCTTTTCTGATACTGGTTTTTTGTTGTTTCCTTTTTAATGCTAAGATTGTGTTACAGTGTGAATGAGTGTTTTAACCAATAAAAGAACCGTCTTACCCTATGAGACGGTTTTATTCTATAATTTGAGTTTACTCCTGATTGAGCTTATTATGCTGGACCCTTCAACAACAACATCAGAGCCTTAATCCCAAAATGATTTGGGGTCGGCTGACATGAATCATCCTTTAGAACCGTCCATGGGTGAACGCATGCCTCCAAATGCGAACAAAATAGCTGAACCCTTATTATGCTGGACCCTAATAGTAGAATATCTTGATTCATATCTTTGATATATTTGCATATCATCACTATATTTGTAATTAAGGGATTATAATGCCGGCTGTGTATATAATCGGATTGAGTAAGAATTGGGTTGCTTCACAAAATTGTTGTAAGAGTATAAAATCACAACCAGTGAGGCCTTTGCTGCATCCACACTTCAAGCTCAACGGGCATTCGTGTAAGGGGGCGTATTAAAGTATAAAATTGTTCTAGGGTGTCCATTCATCAACTTAAGCTTTTGGTTGAGTTGGGTCCTTGACAATTGTTGAGTTGCATCACAAACTTTTTGAGTTCTTAAAATGAACTTATCGACCTGATTCACAAAAAAATTGAGCTTCCCTTATGGCGTACTGAGCTCATTATCAAAGTTATTAAGGTCCGTTCTAAGGTTATTGAGCTCCTATAAAGTTATTGAAGTCTTATTCTATGTTAGTGAGCTTCATTACAAAGTTCTTAAGTTACAGACCTACTAAGCTAATTCACAAAGTTGTTGAACTTGTTCACAAACTTCTTGTGTTGTTCACCAAAGTTACGGAGTTAGGAGTTGAGTTTTGGAATGTTGTCGCATAGTTGCTGGTAAGGAAATGTATCCTTTCAACTGTAAGCAAAATTGTAATCTGTCTTAGGATACCAAAATGTTGGTGTTGTTTTGACCTACTGTCTTTCATTTTCTGTGTTTATTCAGACTTTTTGCAATACCTGTGTAATATCCTGACAGATATATTGTGCCTAAAGACTTTCAGGAATATGTCAAGCCTAAACGACTTCTACCCGCCAGGGGGCTGGAAAGCTTAGGAGATGAAACTCCAGATAAGTTAATTTCACGCCTTGGATCAGATGGGTCACAGTGTCTGTACAAGATCGTCCTACGCACCAGCGCCCTTTATGGATCAGGTCTAAGTGACTCGAATGCCGGAGTGCTCATTTGTATAATTGATGAACATGGTAATTCGATATTGGAGAGAATACCTGCCACTCTATGCCAAGACCATGAACAGCAATCTGCAGAATCTAATGATTTCGATCATACCCACTTCCGTAGAGGTTCCCTTGACAAATTCGTGTTCTTAGGACCCCAACTTGGACCGTTACAGGCTATGTGGATCAGTCTCGAATCAGGTTGGCCTTTCTCAATGTTCATAACTACTGCGGTGTGACCACTGCTAATTGTATTCTGTAATTGCTGGATATATAAATTCACGGTCATATCATATTTAAACACATGAATTCCATTCACATAAAATGTTTTTGGTTGCGTTGATTCATCTCGAGCCTGGACATGTCATATAATTGTTCTTGTTCGACGTTTCCTGCTAGTCATGGTAATGACTTATTTTAGACTTGATTTCGCCTGCATTTATCTCGATTGTTGTTTAAGCAGACACTGTTGTGGTTTAAGGTTAGGCAATTGGAGATTAAGCGGTGCAAGCTTGACTACTCTGAGTATCAGCAATCATCAATCAGAAAATAGCGCAAATGGAGACGTTCAACGCAGTGTCAACTACAAATTTGAAGTAGAAGATGTTATGCTAGGAGAGGGGAGTGAGACGGGAATGTTAGAACTGCGGCCTTGCCAAGTTACCGAGTGTGCTGGGGTTGACGAGTCTGAAATTTCAAACTTAGGCCCATCCTTGGCTGAAAGAAGGAGAATGAACGAAGAGAGTATGCAAGAGTACGCGGATCTGAAAGTAGCTCAGCTCCTATATGATTTCATCCTAACATTGGGAGGAACCTCTATTTCAGCCATTGCAGGTGATGAGAAAACCGCACTATCATTTTTGGTGGGTGGCAGCTGCGGCTTTCTATATCTACTGCTATTACAGAGGTCCGTCGATAACCTCCCATCCCCTGAGTCGACCAACACAACTCAGATTAACAAGTTCAGGGATCCGCTTCTGTTGTCAGCTTTTGTGTTCGGAGGTGCAATCATATTATTGCTAGTTAAGCATGGCACACCACCAGGATTGGCACCTACAGATATTTTAATTGGAATGCTTGGTTTTCTTGCTTCCAAACTTGCCGTCGTACTCTCGGCCCTCAAATCCATGCCTCTGAGGATGGAAGATAACAAGTGATGTGTACATAACTCCATACCTATAATAACCTTTTTTTGTGAATATAAACAACACTTCCATATTCACGTTTCTGATACGTTTTTTTTTTGACAGCCGTAAAAAAGGTTTTATACAGATGGCATTTGACTCATTTGGTCAAATGCACTTATTTCAGTAAGAACATAAACTAAGACAACAAAGTAGCTACATAGACCTTTCTGATACTTAGACCTGAGTCGTCTCATATAATTACTTCTACAAATTGTTCTTTGCAAGGGCCTGTAGTTGAGGCGGTTGTAATCTGGAGAATAAGTCACATGTACAAATCCCCTATCCGAAATTGTATTGCCCTTGTAGCTCATTAGGCACCAAAAAAAATTCTAATCCCCTATCCGAAATTCTTCCGTGCTACTCAAATTTTACATGGCCGTTTTATCTGACCCGATGAACTTTCTATGTGATTTTCGGAAATTTTGTTCCGGACCCAGGAATCCCGAAAAACCGTGTATTATACACTTCAATTTGAAATGTTCGGGAGGTCGTACCGGACCCTGTTTCTTTTTCTCCCTGTTTTTAAATCACGCGTCCGAGGTTATTATAATTTAATGGCATAACGGCACCCCCAAATGTCTTCCGTTGCTATTCAAATTTTACGTGGCCGCTTTATCTGACCCGAGGAACATTCTATGTGATTTCTGGAGAATTTTGATCCGGGACCCTGGAATCCCGAAAAACCGTGTATGACACTTCAATCTGAGCTGTTCGGAAGGTCGTACCGGACCCTGTTTCTTTTTCTCCCTGTTTTTCAATCACGCGTCCGAAGTCATTTCAGGAGTTAACCTATTCGATTCAGCCTCAAATAACGAGCATTAAAAGTGCATTAATACATTTTTCACGATTATCCCAGGTTCGACGAATGCTGATTTATGGTATAACGGCACCCCCAAATGTCTTCCGTGCTACTTAAATTTTACGTGGCCGCTTTATCTGACCCGAGGAACTTTTTATGTGATTTCCAGAGAATTTTGTTCCGGGACCCTGGAATCACGAAAAACCGTGTATTATACACTTCAATTTGAGCCAATCGGGAGGTCGTACCGGACCCTGTTTCTTTTTCTCTCTGTTTTTCAATCACGCGTCCGAGGTTATTTCAGGAGTTAACCTATTCGATTCAGCCTCAAATAACGAGCATTAAACGATCATTAATACATTTTTCAC
>LHUT01005780.1:0-12437 GCA_001412135.1 Silene latifolia subsp. alba | reverse complement strand
ACGTGGCGCATCCACAACGTTTCAACCCAGTTTTATATATATATATATATATAAGAAATACAAGAGCACTAATTTTGTAAATATTGGAGGGCTCAGGGATGGCTCATAGGGTGTTCGATAATCCGATTAGATTCCCAAACCAAAGCCTAATAAGAAGGGGCAACAAGTTTGGAACTCTGTTAAAAAATAGGGGGGTTTTAAGAAAAAAATTCACTTTCCCGAGCCCCTCTTTCTAAAACACAACACAAATTGCGTAAAACGTTTAACTAAGACACATTTGAGGTTGTAAATACCGTCTTAAACCTTGTATACGGTCCTTAATTTGAAGGACTCGTGATACGAATTGATAGTTTTATAATTTATATCAATAAATGAACTTAAGCACTCAAACATTTGATAAAAAAAGACGTACTTAATAATCCATGACATATCAGCGTATTTACAAATTTAAGATGAAGCTACTATTACAAGAATTCTAATCCGAAACAAAAGAAAATGTCCAGACCCATCTGACGCCTATATACAACCAACTATCAACATCATGTTCGAATCTCCACCCCTATATATCGTAATGTTTTTATGCCTTCTTTGATGGCAAAAAATAATACTCCGTAAAAGAAAAATAGTGAACTATCTTTTTTGGAAGTTGAAGGTCTTGATGCCATAGGCAAAGACAATAAAGAAGAGGAAGACCCAACCAAGATGGGCAACAACTACAAAAGGTAGAAAATGGAAGTCATAACCAAAGAGTTGCTTGAGGTAAGTAGGCAAGGGCACACTTCCAACTTCAGGCACTTGAAGAACAATTGAATTCTTGTCACCGACTTGCGATGTAACTAACCCATACATTGTCCATGCCACTGGGGATGCCCAGTAGTACCACCTCCACCATACCGGTATTAACTGCATTTACACAATATTCACATTTTTATAAATATAGGTCGAAAGATAGACTGGTAACCTGAATTTAAAACACTCCGCTTTCTCAGTAATCTATTTACGCACTCCATCTCAATTATATCGTTCCCATATTCTCTATTTTCTTTGGTTTTTGCCAAATTAATGGTCTCTTGAACATAATATAGTAAATATAAACGGGAAAGACCCCAGATTACCCCTACACAAGTAACTACCAACATTTTGCGCTTATCTCTGAAGAATAATAATGTTATTTCGTCACTTTTTCTTAAATCGAGACAAGAGAAAATAGACGTACCATTCTAGGAAGTAAAAACCCAGCAAATAGATTCCACAGGGTAACAAAGAAAGTCATCAAAATGGCTGAAAATTCTGGTCGTGGTGTCAGTGAAACAAGCATCATCCCATACACCGTGTAGTACATAAAGCACATGTAGATGTAGTAATAGAAGTAGAAGCATTTGGTAAATGTCCACTCGAATCCGATCATAGAGTACATGAGAATGACATAGATGAATGATCCAATTGCGAGGTAAATCATCTCTATCACTAGCTGTAGAAATTTTAATGAAAAAACAAGTTAATAAACTCACATATATAACTATTTGATCATCATTAGGGTATAGTAAGACTTAAGCTTCACATAAATTTTCAAATAAAAATGCATGTTTTCAATACCTACAACAATATATATCTATTTTCTTGTCATAGTTTTGTGTTAGGTTATGATTTTATCTAGCTAACTCATTGTTTTTATCTAGCTGATTCATGGTTTTTTTAATCCAGCTTCGCATATACTTTATCTAGCTAACTCAGGGTTTTGTGTTAGGTTACGATTTTATTTTACAAATTTTGACATATCGAATTGTCAGTTACAGTATTTTTATGTGATTGGAATCAAGGAATTTTTGGCAATATTTTTCACCTGAGCTAGGGCAAATGGTAGAGCCGAGTACATTCCTGCTGCTCTTTCGCGGTAGAAAACAGTTCTCTCACTTGCAACAACCGTTTGGACATTTAAGGCATTACTCCCACCAAGAAAAAGGATGGCAGAAAACATCACTCCTATAAAGTTCATCAAACCTTGTTCATTCACCCTGTTAACAAATATCAAAACAGATAACTATAAGTATCAAATGTGAAACATAACAAGTATCTAGAACTTCAAAAAGGTTGACAAGAAAAATCCTCCACCTTAACTATTGACGAAATGCTTATCAAAATCGTGACGATAAACAAAAATGACTACATTACCCCTCCCTAAGTCCTACTGCCCATCAAACCATACCTGTTCATTGTATTGAGAATTTGAGAGAGGGGTGCATTTAATTTTATTTGCTGATTGTTTAAAGAAGCGAAAATAATAACGCACTAGAATTCTTCCTCGAATAGTCTCATTGGGGATCAAGGTAAAGTGGTAAACTACTATTTTCGGAATATTTATTGGGAGAGGGGATAAGAGTTATCGATAGAGGATGAAGAACTCACACTTGACTTCCCTTGTTCCAGAACATAACACCAAGCAGAATACCCATGGCTGTCATCATAAAGAAACGAACACCATTGTATGATGGATTTTGCCAATAAGACCGATACTGCTTCCAAAAACATGCTTTAAATTGAACACCAAGTGGTTGAGAGTGTTTAGTTGGGAAGTGGATATCCTCTGAATCTGGCCTCGGAATACTAAGCTCGTCAACTATTTCTTGATTTTTTCTACAAACATGTAACAGCCAATGAAAAGTTGCATAAGATACATATAACAATATCGTCACGAGCACAGAGAAATGAAGTACAAAATTTCATACAAGATCGTCTCACAATGGTGTGAATATTCCATTTATGGTTGCGTTTTTTCAAATTAGTTTCAGCATCCATAACTTTTCCTATAATACAGTATTATTGATCGGACCCCTCTTAAATACCCTCTTTCAGGAGACTTGTAGCACGGCATGCTACATGTGAATACACACACAGTCCCATAACCGCGGACTTTATTTAGGCCCGCATATTTATCATTATCCATTATATGTATATAGACAAGTATTATTAAAAATAAATTAAACATAGTTTCAAGCATTAGAAGTTATAACAGAAAATATTTAGCATACATGTAGAATGAGGAATTGGTGTAAATCTCTGCAAAATCCACATTAATTTCGGCTTCCATCTGAGGAGAAGTTATATCAAGCATCCATGTGGCTGGATTCTGACCCTCTTTTATTTTAGGAACTTTAGGGATGGCCTGCAACAATAACCATAAGTGCAATCTTTCATCAAACTTTTCAAGTTTAATTTTAAGTGAAGCAACCTACGTACGGACAATTATTACCCTAGGGGTAGATCATAGGTGGGTAACAATGGCTTCCTTTACGGGGTAGGTAACCCTTTATTCTCAATTTATCTCCTCCATTTATCACCACGAACACTACCTTCTATTTTCCGTTAGAGAGGTCCCTAATTTTAGATATAGCGTGAATAAAGAAAGGTATTGCGACGTAAATGACAGTCTTACAAGTTAATAATAGATGACATGTTTGTGAATATAATTGAATATGTAATTCAAATTGAGTCCCTTACAATCTCGATAATAAAGACGCTCTATGAAACGTAAACAAAAACACTTGCCTCAAAGTATTTAACAAGTATATGAGAATCACGTCCAAGGGGTCCTGCGTAGGTTAGTTGTCCTCCCCTCTTCATTAGTAGGAGCTGCAATCACATATACCAATAGATTATGGAGTAGATCAGCAGATCGCTATATTCTTATATCCATAGACCTAATAGTCACCCTTCTTTAAGTTTGTAGTATAGTAGGATGGTAAAAACATTACTTGCTGAAATTTCAATATTTCCAGTATTTTGAAGTGGCACTATACTCGACATTTACTATGAATAATCTGAAAACAATTTCATTGCCTTTTCAATGCAAGAGGGAGTAAGATTGCGTAATCATAAACAAAAGCATTAGCATATGGATGATGTTGTTAGGTTGATATTTAGTCAGCATTTGGTTCACCGCACGAATTCTCAATGCCTAGGAAGTAGTATTTCTAGTGATTTTCTGACTTCCATGAATTGGCGAAAACTGCCAGTCAAAAACTGAAAATGGAATGCCATGGGAATTCTCACTTACCTAGGCCATATGGGATTATGGGGGCATAGGTAACTAAGGTAAGCAGGTTCTACATTTCTGGAAGAATTGGAATTCATGGGAATTGAATTCCAATCCCTGTGTGTTACGTTAACCAACATCTCATCATTTTTACAAATTGTGTCAATTGAAGTTCCTGTATTATTTAGTTGGCAACCAAACAGCCACATTTCATTGAGACATTGAAATTAGATGGAGTACCTCATCAAAGGACTCAAAGATGTCTATGCTGGGTTGATGAATAGTACAAACCACAGTTCTTCCAGTATTAACTGTGTTTCTTACAGTGCGCATAACAATTGCAGCAGCCCTAGCATCAAGACCAGAGGTAGGCTCATCCATGAATATAATGGAAGGGTTTGCAACTAACTCTACTGCTATTGTCAATCTCTTCCTTTGTTCACTTGACAACCCACTTATTCCTGGTAAGCCAACTATAGCATCTTTCAGCGGCTCAAGCTCGATCAATTTCATTACTTCCTCAATAAACATCTGCAAATTTAGAATACCAAAAATATTAGAGCGGAAAAAAAATAATACCCAAATTTCAGATAAAGTTGATTCGAATATTATCGGACTACTGGCAAATATTTGTGTGGCCAATTAGAGAAACAGTGTGTGCCAATGAATATGATCCAAATATTCACTAGACTTCTAGTTTGAATATATAAATTCCCCTTCAAGTCTGGCCAATTAGTTACCCCAATATTTAAATCCCAGCGCCACAGATCATATGAAGAGTCAATTGTGTCAAGTACTGTCAACTGTCAACGTAACAGTTGACATTAAGGCAAAACTATGTAAATATTCTAGAACAAAATACTGCCGGACACAGACATGAACCCGCGTCTGCACTTACAGTTAAGTCATAATAACATAGCAACATGCTTGTTTAATCAAAATATGCAACAAACCTGTCTTGTCTTTGAGTCAATATCTGAAGAGAGACGAAGCCAGGCAGAGTACAAGAGAGATTCATAGACTGTGACATTTGGAGAATGAACGTCAATTTGTTCACAGTAGCCACAAATTCGAGCAAATGTTGCTTGATTTTTTGGATAACCAGAAACGGTGATGTTGCCCTCAATATAACCACTTGTTTTTCTCCCACTTAGCACGTCCATTAGAGTAGTTTTCCCAGCTCCTGTTACACCCACAAGTGCTGTTAATATGCCTGGCCTAAATGCTCCACTCACGTCTTTTAACAATTGTAAGCGATCATCCCCATAGCCTAAACTTTTCATCTCCTGTAATGATACAATAAAGTAACTAAATAATCGAATAAACTGTATGAAGTATGTGGTTGCTATATTGTGAAATAGCAGTTGATCTGAGTGCCATTATAAACATAGTTTCTATTATGTGTCACCCAAAAACAAGCTATGTGTCACCTGCGAACAAGCTAAATATTTTTGTTATTTTAACAAGGGGAAATGTTAGGCATATTTGATACCCTTTTCCCATCATACACAGGAATCCAGGATCCATGTACAAATATCCCACCTCGAAACCTCATAAGATATACGTGTAAATATTATGAAACCCTACAACGTTCAGAGATCTTGTACAAATGGTCCCTTACAGGTTCTTTACGTTTTTATTCTTTTGTGAGGAGTATTTTAATAAAACATAAAGAATCCGCTAAATGGGAGGGAGTAATAGGATGTCTTAAAATTTGAGGAGAACATATTATAAGAAAGACACATTTAGAAACATGCATGAGACTGTCTTACATGAGAGACTAACCCATTAAGGATATATTAAATGAGGCATATATACTAATTTATGTTGGTAATCATATTTTTCCTACATGAGGTTGTCTCATACAAGAATTTGTGAAAAACAAAATAGACCAACATTTCATAGCGAACAGAAAGCTGAGTTACTCACAGATGGGGTATCCACATAGTAATTGATGTGATTGAATGCTAGAGAAAGTGGACGGAAAGGTAGCACCATTCCCATTTTCGGTGCATTGGTATCTAGACTTGAATACTCTTTATCAGTTCGAGTATCAATATTTATGGCATTAGGTTCTTCAGAGGAGAACACCTTTTTATCTTTGATTGCACCATCATGATCTTGCACTCTGGCTTTTGCATCAATGGAAGCTGCAAAAACGAAAAACAGAATTGACAGTTTTACTACATTGACTTTTCATTTATTATAATCTCATAAAACAAAGAAAAAAAATATAATGAGAATAATGCCACATACGATTTAAGTAGGTTAATGCCAGAATGTATAGTAGGTTGAAGAGAAGAGAAAATCCAAGGAGTGCTCCGATGCTTAACCAAAACCAATATTCCTGGTCGAAGAAGTCTCTTGATGCAAGTACAACTTTGCCAACAGTTGGTTCTTTGATTCTTAAGTCTGTATTTGGCTGCATTAATACCAAGCAATTAATATTTACGAAAAAAAAGGATATATTGATATTGCTATTAAATTTATAATTGGGTGATACTTGTTAAAAATATTTTTGATTTAAACTTATCACATTATTACAATGGTTATCTTTGCTAGGGCGTTGAATATGTTTCACAAGTTATGAAGAAACACCAAAGTATCGCCAATACCCTACCGTGCTCCATCTCTTGTCGACGAATTCATTAATAACTAAAGCATGTTGTCCATACATCATAGGAGAAAGATAGTACCCCCATTTGATCCAAGGGCCAAGGTCACCTATACAAATAGTCAAATACACGGCCACAAAAATTAGAAGAGGTAAAATAAAAAAAACTTGTATAAAACTTCACTGGACATTTTTACTTGAGAAGATTTAGGGGTTGTTTGGTTCACTGCTTAGGAATAGAATGGATTGAATGAGAAACCATAGAAGTATGGGGTTCCAATTCTATACCTTTCAAAACATGTTTGGTTGATGAGAAAAATAAATATAAAGGAATGGAGTTTGAATCCATAGGAGGAGATGGGTATGGGATTTCCATTCCAAAATACCCCAACCAAACACTAGAATGACTAGAATCCATTAATCATACAATTGCATTACTGCTTTGGCAGATTAAGGGGGCTAGTAGGGGGCTACAACTCCATAGGCAATAAAATAAATGAATTTTTAGTTAAAATTTTCATTTTTTTCCATAACCATACAATTGCATTACTACTTTGCTCACCCTAGAATTTCGATCTACAATATAGCCCCCTAACTTCAAATTCTTACTTTGTAGTTGATTTCAAAGGTGCCAGGAGGCTTGAAATCTATACCATACTAAATCTAATACTTCTATGTAATATTTGTTATTTTAATGCTTAGCAGTTAGCACACATACTCCCTCTGTCCCGGTCATTTGTTGTCCTTTTCTATATTGGGGTGTNGTGTCTCAGTCATTTGTTGTCATTTCTATTTTAAGAATGAATTTGATAAGTAATTTGATCATTCACATTCAATTTATTCCACATGTCATTCAGTAATTGGCCAATTCCCTCTTTCCTTGGTCTTTGTGTCAAAACCAAAGGACAACAATTGACCGGGACGGAGGGAGTATTATTATGTAAATTAATATTTGTTGGAAAATGTATAAAAAATATCTAATAACAGGCTAAAAATGAACAGTTTGATTGAAATTACTCGAGAAAGCTAGAACAGCAACTATTTTGGATATGTTTACAGCAATTTGCCTTTGACTAGACAAGAAAAAAATGTTATGACAGCAACATAATTCAGACCTCTTGAACTCTCTAAGAAAGCTAATGATAGCAAGGGCATAACTCTTGTTTAATGTACTACTAGAGGTATTTGAAACAAGTTAGGGACGTACCTTTAGCAATGATAAAACCACCGAGGACAAAAATTACCAACATTGAAATCATACTAATAGCATTAGCTATCACAATCGTCCTTCCAACGGCACCAATGAACCGAAATATGGATAAAGCCATTTGATGGATACAAAAGAAAGCAAGCCATTGACAAAAGAACCTGAAATAATAAAATAATAAAAATATTATCCAATTATCTCAAATGATTCCACCCATAGCAAAGACATGAGCATTACATATAAGCAACTTATTCGGTGTTACCAACACAAAGAGACATTCAAATGAGCATAATAAATATGGGAACAATGGTCATCAGGAGTTCTAGTTTTATGCATGTTTTCCCATGTAGAAATCAAATTTACCTATTATTTATGGCAGGTTTGTATTAGAGTGATCCCGAAACTCATTACCACATGATGAACTACAAACATATAGTAGATCAAGATATGTATCAAGCGGACCAGCTAGTGCTGTAAAACCTAAAGGTAAAAAACTAAAAATGAATATGGGAGCCAGATAATGAAATTTGAGTTTTACCTACTTGCAGCGGGAGCAAATCCAATTGTGTAATAAGTAAGGATTGCCCAAATTGCTGACTCCATAAACGATATAGGAATCCGAAGGACCCAAACTGGTAATGCATAAGCCCAAGCTGGATAAAACAAAGAATCTCTTTGTTTGTAGAATACAGGGAGGCCCATTACAGTCAAGGTAGTTTCGGCCATTCCATTGAACACAAAATTTGTGAGGCTAAAGAAGATAGCTCCCAAGTACTTTTCCCCATCAGCCGCCGTTTTATTGTTCATTGTTGTCCTAAAGAAGGCAGTCAATGTAGCAATTGACATAACTGTTATCTGGACACTCTTGAATATATACAAAAATGAATTTCTTTTCATTAATAACCACTCCCTCGAAAAACAAGCAGTCAGTAATTTCCAACTGGAAATACCAAACTTATCCTTCACTAAAGCATCAGGATGAGCGTCAGATTTATCATAAGGAATACCAAGATCCGAGGTCAATCTTTGACCGACTTGAAAAGATCGGAAATGTTGGACAAATTCTGACACAGATACGTATTCATAAGGTTGCTTATCCTTACTAGCCCAATACTGTTCTTGGTTTTTAATAGAGGTGACCTCTTGGAGGAAATCGGCTACTCCTTTTCTTTTGGGGCATTTGAACCCGACATATTCGAAGAAGTCGAGGATAAGATCCCTTGGTCCTTGGTACACAATTTGACCCTCCGAAAGAAGAATGATATCATCAAAGAGCTCGTATGTCTCGGGAGTTGGTTGCAAGAGAGATATGACTGTTGTCATGTCTAGAATATGGACCATTTCACTAATGTACTTGCATATCTTGAATGTAGTCGAGCTATCTAAACCTGTTGATATCCCGTCCATCAAAAGAAATTTTGCAGGTCCTACCAACATTTCCCCTGTACCAAAATCGAAATTCAGTAAATAAACAAAATTTCAATCGTAATATACCGTAGAAAGAAACTATGAATTCAAGAATACATGCATACCAATGGTTAACCGCTTCTTTTCACCACCAGAAATTCCCCTTCTCATGTCATCACCCACAATGGTATCGGCACACATGTCCAAGCCAAGTATCTGTTACATTTCCTTTTCTATAAGTAGTCGTCAATGAATGCAAGTACAGACGAGAACATAAAATTAATAAAACTGAAAAAAGAAGAAAAACATACCCACATGGCATTACCAGATGATACACTAGAACAAAATATTCACTAAAGAAAGAAAAAAAGAAAAAAAAAACTCAAACAGATTCTAAATCGGTACAAATCAGAGAACCAACTCCAAGAAACGGTACTAGTCGTCCAAATGCAGAACGAGGTCCAAGACATACCAAAGACCATAAGAAAACCATCATCCCATCCGCAAGAGAACAAACTACTTTTTTGCATTCTCTCATCACACAAAGAATGCCTAGAATCACCTTGGAGTCTTGGACAATCTTGAAACTCATCAATCCTATAAAATATGTCATTTTTCCAAGGCACTGTAGTGCAACTATAAAGCATCCAAAACCCATTTCCAATCAGGACTAACACTAGTATATTCATTATATTTTAAAAGTGACTGTTTCTTAAGGGACTTTGCTAGATCATCCCATGGAGATTTCGAGCTTGAGGAGAAACAAAGAATGGGGTTCGTTCTCGGGGTCATGAGAGTATTCTCCATTCGCAAGGAGACCACGACTATAACTGATTTTCCGTAGTTTCATTTCTTAGAGACTCCAAGAAAAGAATTAAAGTAAACCACATAATGACGGAAAAGAATTACTAACAATCTCAAGAGCGTTTTTTTATCTCTTTACAAAAGAAAATTTAATTACCGCCAGTAATTTGTGAGATGACATCATTTGAAGCACCCATAAGAGAAAGGTTTCCAATCTGCAAAGAAATACCAGAGTTCTCAACTCCCACAGTCCTACTGTCAATAGTGAACCACAAGTTTATTTCCGATACATCGCAACTCCCAACCTTGCAACTGGGAGACATCTTACCAATGTTTATGTGATCCTACTCACATTAAACAATTTGAGAGGCTTAAAAACAACAGAGCACCATGATTTCTTCTTAGCTGAGCTGACAAGTGCATTCAAAGATGTAGAACCCTTGGGTGAAATGGAACCATTACATTACACACAAATTCAAGAGCATCGTCAACGGCTATACTTGGATAGTCCAATTTCATCAATAATTCAATATCATAGTTCGAATGAAGCTCAATCGAATTCGTAGTGACGAAAAAACAGTAAACTCTAGACCATTAAGTTCAACCCTCAATATCAAACACCAACATCTGATTAACCCCAAAATTGAACATTCCCAGAAACAAAATTTCAGCACATTTGAAACCCAACAAACTACTTTTACTCCCATCATCTCAATGAATTGGTTCCATTTATTTTTTGCACAAAGTTACCCTCACAGCTCCGTCCTAGTGAATTATTTACGTTTGCTTTTTTCACTCTACGTTACACTCACTAGAGTTCAGTAAGGGCTTTTTGGTAATGTTGCATGACAAAGCGTCTTGCTTGTGACGGGACCTCTTACAAAAAGGGAGAGGGGACCAGGTGGGGCACCCCCCATGTGCTTCTCTCATGGGTATTTTGTGAGAGGAAATGGTATCCGTCACAAGCTTGTGAAATGAAATACGTAAAGAATTGACCCGGAGTCGAAAGATTTAATTACCAATCAAACTTGTACTCAAACAATTGAAATATAAAGGGTAATATCTTCGATTCCATCCTACATTATTTTAAACTATCTGTAAAGGATACTCCTAATCAACAAAACCTCAATAATCACTTGATACAACAACTGAACAAATCAAAAAGAAAAAAATCCAGAATGGAAGTAGAACAGTTACCCAAATCCATCAGAAATAAAAATGGAAAAGGCACAAACGCAGTTCATGGCGGCTGACGGTGGCAGGTGATGTTTTTAGCGGCGGACAAGGATCTGTCAATGTCTTTATCTCCTTCCATGTAATGTTTGCTACGCTCATCAATACCACTTAGTTTTGCGCGAAAGTAGTAAAGCCCCTTAACTTTATTCAATTGTGAAATTAAGCCCCATAAATTTCAATTGGAACAATTAAATCCCTTAAGTTTCACCAAAAGTGAAATTTAATCCCATTTTTAATATTTTCACAAAAAATTAATTAAAAACATTTTATATTAGTATTAAATAACCACCTTGTATTTGCATATTTTTATAAATTACCACCATGTATTTGCGTTTTTACAAATAACCCCCAAACTTCAATGTATATTCCCCAATCACCACCATTTTTTTATCCCGAACATCGTTTTTCTTATTTTCCGTCTTGTTAAGTGACGACTTAGATGAAATACCCAAATTACCCTCCAATACTCAATACAACCACACTAATTAGTAATTACCCTCATACACATTTCATTTTCCCCAATTCAATTCAATAACCCTAAATCCCCAAATTCATATCATTAAACCCCATTTTCTTTCATCGTCATTTCCTCACGTTGTTAATGTTGCACTCACTTCCAGTCTTTCACACTCCAAACCTTTTCTTTGAACATTCTCCATGTCCTTTCTTTGAGTGAAGGAACCATAAAACTAACATGTCTTATTTCAAACTCATCAATTATCAATTATTATTCTAGTTTTTCCTTAATTTGTTCCCCGTTTTCAAAATTTTATGGCATTCTCCCTCTCAAATTCATTTAAAAATCTCACCTTTAATAATCAGTTCAAACCCATTTCATAGTTTTTTTGTTTTTCTCCCTTTAATTCTCATATAAAAATCTCATTTTTATACTTAATTTAAACCTATTTCATAGTTTTGTATGTCCTCCCTTCAAATTTTATTCAAAAATTTCACCTTTATAATTAATTGAAAGTTGAAACCCATTCCATAATTTTTGATTTCTCCCCTTAATTTTTACTCAAAAATCTCAACTTTATAACTAATTCAAACCCATTTTACAATTTATGTTTTGAAGAACAGCCCATTTCTTAAAATGTTCACAAATTCTTGTATCTAAGTATCCAAACTCAATTTAA
>LHUT01005770.1:9144-21378 GCA_001412135.1 Silene latifolia subsp. alba | reverse complement strand
GTTAGTTTCCTAAACCCTATCAGATAAGCGCAACTGAACCTAATTATTATTAGAGCACGGTTAGTATTAATTATAAGTCGGACCTATAATTATACTAATCCCGTACCTTTTTGTGTGTGACCCAATAGGCCCACTTAAGACTAACAGATATGTAAACCATCTTTACGCGTCAAACTAACATTGGCCTCTAGCAAGGCATATTAATTACATAGACTCATGTGAGTTAATTCGTATAAGACAGTGGACATAACTCCTTCAAGAGAGGGGGGAATGGGACATCGGTTGACAGAGGGTCGATGGCAATGGTGATTGACGGATGTTCGTAGGTGTCTCTGGTAAAGATAATTGCTTGCAGATTTCCATTCGTGGTCCTGATTTTGCAATTGTGAAATGTCTCATCAAAATTTTGCAGAATAGTCAAACATGTTTTCCCCTTTTCGTTTACTGATTTCTTGTTACACAATTAATTTGTTCACTCAAATTTGAAACTCATAATTAATCATGTTCTAATGATTCATATTTAGTTAGGTTTGTAAATTGTAATACAATATCAATTCGAACCTTAATTTTGTCAATTTTTTCTTAAAAAAAGAACATTAATTTAGATCGATTAAAAGACGGGTATTATAAAAAGTGTTAATAAAACGGAGAAATTATTTGTTATATATGCGAATTTCGATCCATAGTTGTTGAATTATTAACGAATTGGTGAAACTTTGGGTGAAAGGAGGGAGAAAACTCTTTTAAATTACTAGTTTTAAATTCATGCGAATTGCACGGGATTGCTTTTTAAATTTTGTTATTAAAAAGATGTACAAAATAATAACCATATTTAAGATTTTTATATTTTATTATAAATAACTATTATGTTTTGATTAGTCATTTGCGGATATACATTATTATTACCTAATACGAAGATTATCAATGTGTGGTTTGGATCATGTACTGATGTACACAAATATTATTATAAGACGGTTTTACAATAAGATTATGTGAGATCGACTCATATAATTGAGTAGTTTCTTAAAATTATTATTATTGTTATTATTATTTTTTGTTAAAGTGGGTAGTTATAATATATCACATAGTCTTTAACCCGTGCAAATTGCACGGGTATGCTGTTTTAAATTTTGTTAGTATAAAATTATTAATATCAGGATAAGTTTTATAATGATTATCTCCTAGAGTTAATTATACTTAGAATTATCTTTAAAAACAAATTTTTAAAATAAATAAAATGATAAATTATTTCTACCGTTTGTTAAATAATTTTCAATTATACATTGAGTTATTAAGTTATATTTAAGTTTTTAGATTTGAAAATTATAATTTTTATTTGTAATTAGTGTAAATAATGTGTTAGGGTCAATTTGTCGAGTAGTTCTTATAGTATGATACATCTTATTGTTATCTAAATTTGAGTTTTTACTCAGACAATTTTATATAAACTAGACTTTTATATCAAACAGAATTATTCGGATGAAAATAAGTAAATAATACAAAATTAGTAAAATAGCACGGGTCTAGATAGTTGTAAACCCGTGTAGATTGGTAAACCTGTCTTTCATTTAGTCAAACTCGTGCACGTTCGTAGGACTTATGCACAAATAAAATGAAAATTATGACCCGTGCACGTTTAAAATAAAAAACTTTGACCCCTGTTTCATTTATTTCAGACTGTTAAGTAGTGAAATATGATAATAATGAAAGTTGTGACCCGTTCACGTTTAAAATAAAAACTTTGACCCCTATTTCATTTATTTTATATTGTTAAGTAATGAGATAAGACAATAATGAAAGTTGTGACTCGTTCACGTTTAAAACGATTTAGTTGGATTGTTAAATTTTTGAACTCGCGATATTATTTTATAAATATACTCGTATGTTAATTAAAAAGTAAACTATAGTGTTGAATATTTCAGAAATTTTATTAAAATATAAGACAAACTATCAATAATATTATGTGTAATAAGAATCGTATACATCATCATTTATATTCACCTTACCTAAAAAGACAATTTAAATAATTGACAAATTACTATTTCAGGTTAATATATTTTCTGCTTGGCTCGTAAAGATCACTATCATAATTATCGAGTTGAGGTTGAACAATTCTGAGAGAGCAAGATTGAAATCATCTAGAGTAATTAATTTGAGACATAAACACGGTTCCTTAAATTTAGGGAAGGCAAATGACCTTTGAATTGTTGACTTTTAACCACAGAGTGACACCTAAGCTCTGTGGTTGTTGGTTTAATAAAGAAGATTTTTTAAGATGAAGGGTAATTGTGGAATATTAAGGCAAAGTGTGTAGGATAGTAATTTTGTGTGCGAGATTTAGCAAGTACGATTTTTTTTGAGTTCTATAAAATTTATAAATTACATTTTATTTTTCTGACGTCAAAACTCAAAAATTTCTGATCTTATATGTAATTTTTTTGAGTTATAATATAAATTTTTGAATTTAATGTTCAAATAAATGAACTCAAATTTTTTATAATAAAACTCATAATTTTTAGTACAAAACACAAAAACTTTGTCTTAATGGTCAGAAACTATACAATCTGGCTGAAAATAATAATAAGAAAATTACCTCATATACATATCCATAATACATAAATTAATCTGGTTGAAAATAAAAGGGACATGCTAAATCCCGCACACAATTTTACTAAATTTCGCACATTTTTTTTCAACTTATTCCGAATTTAACCCTCTCATTTCTTACCCTAATTTCTCACTCTCTTACCTAGGAGAAATAAAAAAAAAAAAAAAACTCCAACACCCTCCCCCCACCCCTGCCACCGCCGGCCACCCATCACCGCCCCTATACCCACGCCGATCTCCCCGTCCCATATTCGCGCCGACCACTCTCTTCCCACCATGTTCGTCACCTCGACTGAGCTGCAATCATCATTCGATCCACCTTCAGCCGCAACGAAAGTGTTGGATCGACGACGAGGCTGGTATGGAATTGATGGCGAGGGAGGCAGGAGGTCGGCACCGAGCCATCGAGGGCAGGCGGTCAGTGCTGGTGGAGGGTGATTGGGCTGTGGGGAAGGGGATCGTGGTTGAGAATTGTGGGTGTTTGATTTTTTTTTTCTTTTTTACTAAAGGGTAGTGGTCGAAAAATTAGGTAAAATGTGTTGGATTGAATAAAATGGCGTGTTGAATTTTGCAATTGCGAAATAAAATTGCAAAGTAACCAAAATCAAGCACATATCAAATTTTAAATTATTTGTTTCTCCATTTATATAATTTTTTGATTTAGTTTTAGATTTTGTAAGACATTGTGGCACTAAAACATTTGAAAAAGATAGGAAGAAATGCAATCAATACTATATATTAAATCCAGAAACCAAGGGACTTCAATGTAATTAAATAAAGTTATACAAATTAATTATACTATATAGTTTAAAATCACTAGCACCGTGNGATAATTACAATAGAAATGCAAAAATAAATATACATACAAAAACATTAATAATGGGCCAATTACATACCCGTACAATTTTGCACGGATTTAAAACTAGTACTAGTTAATTAAGAAATGAGGACACAGAAACAACATAAAAAGGATTAGTTTACCGTTTAAGTCCCACTCCCGACGAAAATATCAAGTCTATTTCTCTTTCACTTAAACTGAATCGCACAATTTACAAAGGTCAAAATCAAACACCACCACCATCACCACCAGTCCACCACCACTATTACTACTAACACTAAAACATTAAACCCTAATTGCGGCAAAAATGGCGGACACCACATTGTCGGGATTGCAAGATCATCTTAAATTAGCTAGGGAGTATGCTGTTGAAGGACTTTACGATACCTCCGTCATCTTCTTCGATGGCGCCCTTGCTCAGATCAACAAGTACATTTCTGATCTCATTTCTTAATTGTTTATTGTTGATTCGTGTTTCCGTTTCTGATAATGTAGTAGGATTGCGGGATTGTATGCGCTATTGATTAGTTATAGGATGATTTAGTATTAGGGTTTGTTGATTTGAGATTCTCGACTGTAATGTTGTTAATTTGGCGTTGGAGGATGGATTTTGAGTCAAAAGAGCTTCCTGCAGCTGATTTTTGAGGTTTGGGAGCTACTTGGGATATGTTTACTTACGCATTTTGTTCAAGTTGCTTATATGGTGCCGGATCTTAATGCAAAACCGCGGACCCTGCCCAATCCCTTAAGATCCTCTCTGCTGACATGGATTTCGATGCTCCTTTATAAGGATTAGTTTTGCTGAAATAGTTCGGCTGTGGGAATGTAGGATATACTTGTTCTTTCCAGGGATTCCACATCTGTGTATTTGAAATATACTTCCACTTGAGGGTACGAGAGAGAATCCCAAATGTAATTGGCATTCAACCAATGCAATTTTTAATGAAGACCCTCTATACTACATAAGCTTTACGAAACACTGATGTTTGGCCCATTGTTGAAGACTCGAAAAGAAAAAGAAAGACATAAGCTTCGCGTGTGATGCCTTGAGATGTTCTAGGTCCATAAATATTAGTCAAATGAATTCACTACATTTTTGTTTTGGGGTACGAAATAACCCACAAATTACTCTCTTATGAGTATTGGCCTCAAGTTCCTCTCTCATATGTTTTTCTCATCTAAGATCTTGTACCAAAATAAAATGCAGTGAATTGGAGTTAGTACAAGGTTAGCTATGCTTCGTTGTTGTGAGTCTCATCGATATTGTTGCATTTTTTGCCAATACATTTTAGAGCTCAAATTTAATGATAGAAGTTAGTAAGGGAGTGTTAAAAGAGAAAACTTGAAGAGACTTATGATGGAGTCCTAGCTTTAACAAAATTGATAATTAAAATGGAAACATTTGTATGTAATGATGCATCATTTAAAGAAATTATCTAATCCATTTTAACTTTAATCACGGAAAATTCACGTGGTACCACTTCCGCACAAAATTTCCATGGTACTCGAAATTTTAAGGTTGTGATTTTGGTTTCCTCTAATGTTCAAATTTTCATGCCCATTGTGACCCAATCATCACTTCCGTCAAGTTTTGCGGTTTTGTTGTTGATTTGCCATCTATTAATATGTGAGTAATTTTAGAGGGAAAATAAGTTACTTATCTAATAATAAAAATTTGTTTTGTACACATGGTAGCATTTCCTTTTGTCCACGTGGTGCCCCTAATGTTTTTTATTCTGTATATTAAACAAACCACAGGGATTTCTCATACACAATGGGTACCACAGGGAACGTGTCAAACAACAGGGGTACCATTGAATTTTCTGTTTTAGTTATACCATGTTGAAATCCCAGATTATCAATCCTATTTCCTCGAGGCAATCGAGTTACTTGTATTGCTTGTTCACTCTTTATTGCATTTTTAATAGTTATAATGATACAAGATGGTTGAAGTCATAGGATGTTTTCTTAAAATATCTTCAGGCACATAAATACTCTTGACGACCCGTTAATTCGTTCAAAGTGGATGAACGTTAAGAAAGCTATCACTGAGGAAAGTGAAGTTGTAAAGCAGTTGGATGCAGAAAGAAGGTCATTCAAGGATACTCCTGTGGGTCGACGTCCTCCTTCACCACCAATATCCTCCAAGTCTTCATTTGTCTTTCAGCCTTTGGATGAGTATCCATCCTCTTCTGCTAATCCCATGGATGATCCTGATGTCTGGAGGCCACCAAGTCGTGATACAAATAGAAGGTCAACTAGGTCTAGTCAAGCGGCCACGAGAAAGTCACCTCAAGATGGAGCTTGGGCTCGTGGTCCTGCAAAACCTGGTACAACAGGTCGTGGTACAAAAACAAGTAATTCTTCAAAGTCTGGGTCTGGAACCCGTTCATCAGCTAGCGGACGGAAAGGTGCTGGATCTTCAAAATCAGGCAAAGGAGATGCTGCAGTAAGTCACTGTTGGACTATTTATGTTATCCCTCGTCTTTCCTGTTAATGTGCATGAATGTCTTGCTGTTTTTTATTTTTATCCGTGCTTGGTAACTGATTTACATTTGTATTTTGGTTTTGTAAATCATTTTAATAACCAACATTTGTGTGGAAATGGAACTCTATTTTCTGTTCAGTATCTTAAGGTGAGTTTCATGCTGTCATTTGAAATACATCCTTATCATGCTTCTTTGTAAGCTTCATCAGCCATGCTGTACGGCTTGATTAACTTTCTTAGCTCTTTCCTTTTACCTTTGTCTATTTCTCGTATTGCTCCTACTAGTCCTGGTCTTGAAAATTTGATTCAATCTTCCCATTGCATCAGTTTACGGCTTTACAGCTGCTTGGTTGTGAAAGTATTGATTGGTCCTTCACTCCTTCCATCATTTCTTGAGTGAGTGTAAAAATCAGTATTAAGGATTGTAAGTCATAATGGGATCTAGGACTTCTACTGCGTGTTTTCTCCCACTAGCACACAGACTTGAAGTAAACTATGATAGTACAATATCTCTTATACGAGAGAAAACTTAAGGTGCCTCAGCAGATGCCACAGGGCCTCGGTCAGAACCAAACTTGTATTCTCCCTACACAATTGGCAAAGGAAACTCACTGCTTTGGGAGTTATTGATGTTGTCGTGTGGTGATATTATCCTTCCTTTTTCACAAGTAACTCTGGTATAAATAATGGTAAAGGGAGAGGCAATACGGGTCAATGTAAGTCTTAGTTCAAGAACTACACTTTGTTTAAATTTCTAACTTTTGTGTCCCTAGAGTTTTCCCCCTATTATTGTTTGTAACTAATAACTTCCACTCTTCCCTTGTAATCCCAATGCCCTATTCTTCGCATCCATTCAACTTCTCTGAATCTCGTCTTGCCCCACCTTTTTTGGGCAGTTCCCTGTTAAATCATCCCTTCTCCCTCTTTTAGTTCACTTTCTACTATTTTCTCATTTATTTTGCTATTTGATTCCTAATTTGTAAACTTGCTAGAGTGGTGATTCTGAAGATGGAAAGACGAAAAGGGGTCAGTACGAGGGCCCTGATGCAGACTTGGCTGCTATGCTTGAGAGGGATGTCTTGGATTCTACTCCTGGTGTAAGATGGGAAGATGTTGCAGGGCTGACGGAGGCAAAGAGACTACTTGAGGAAGCGGTTGTACTCCCACTATGGATGCCAGAATATTTCCAGGTATTCATTCTTTGGTTGTGTATTGCTTGTACAAAAGAGTCAACAAATTACCTCCCTGCTCAATAAAAAGGAGAAATTGAGTGAAGAACTACTCATTATCTGGTTCAAATTAACAATTGAAATTGTGAGAGCATAATTAGCTCGGTTACTGCTTAGATATTAGAGGGTTTAAAGGTCACCATGTCTGTATTTTTAGGCTCTATAGTTCACATTTTGGCTGCAACAACCATTTCCTCTGTTCCGAGAAAAACTGAGATTTACTACCTTGGAAATTAGTGTTCCTGAAGGTGAGAATATTACCATGCTATTAATCCCACATTTAATTGTAAATTTTGTGCTTAGTAAAGTCCTTTTATGACCTTATATGGTCATGCCAATGCGATTCAAAGATTCTTATTCTAAGATTCTAATTTAAAGAGAGAAATGATAAGTTAGATTAAATAAGTCTCAATGACTTTATCACTAAGCTCGGTGGGATGGGAATACTCTAGGTGGCATATATTACTCGGGTTATGCACCCCGTAACATTTGTTTTTGGATTTTTAGTATCTGGATACTAAAATGAGATTACGTTACCCTTTATTTTTTTTATTTCAAACTCAGAGAAGTTACTTCTTCGCTTTTCTACCCAACTCTTGTGCAAAAGTGTTGCAGGTTTTGCTGCACCTTACTTACAAAAAACATCAATTGTAAGACAATACACAAAACCATAGAGAATGACTTTGATCAAACTGTAGGTATCCGATTTCACTGCAAGTGATTGAAGTTCTACCGTGAAAGTCTCTCTAGTGTCAGGAGTCCATAGAAATACCACTATGTTGGCACGAATTACACTCTGATTACCGGGAATTGGGTACATAGGGGATAATGTTGAGAAGAGAATAGGAATAATGTTGGCTTTCTTTCCATGCATTCCTGTTGGCTTTCATCCCATGTCTGCGATTTTGTTTTTCTTATAATCGTGGTATGCTGTAAGTGAAGCCTTATTGAAACTTTAATTTCTGTGATATTATTACAGGGAATTAAGATACCCTGGAAACTGGTTTTAATGTGTGGGATTATTTTTTGTATTATAATCGTGGATATGCTGTAAGTGAACCCTTACTAAAACGTGAATTTCTTAAATATTATTACAGGGAATTAGGAGACCTTGGAAAGGGGTTTTAATGTTTGGGCCGCCTGGTACTGGAAAGACACTTTTGGCAAAAGCTGTTGCCACTGAATGTGGGACAACTTTCTTCAACGTGTCTTCTGCTACATTGGCTTCAAAATGGCGTGGAGAGAGTGAGCGCATGGTTCGTGTCCTGTTTGAGCTTGCTAGAGCTTACGCTCCTAGTACAATCTTTATTGATGAAATCGATTCTCTCTGCAATGCTCGAGGGTATGTCTATTGTTTCTTCTCAGATTTGCATGTGCCGAATGCCTGAACTTTCAGATCTTAATTCAAGTACTTTTTTTTCTCATATTTGGTGTGAAAGTTAATTTTGCTTTCTTTTTTTCTTATTTATGAGACTGACTGGTTTCCATTTCAAAAGGAGTCGAAGATTAACTATTCATTGCTTTGGAATGAGTAAATGGCTCACTAAAACTTCATGTTTCTTCTTTATTCTGAAGTAGTAGTCCTTGATGCAAATTCCGGCAAAGATTCTATTATGTATCATCCAGAAACAGTCTCTATGCGCTTTTATCACAACAAAAAGCATTCTGTATATCTGACAATCCGACCCTTTGAGGCATAAGGGTAATGTTGTTATTGCTGTCTTAATGTATGAGACTACTCATGTAGATACATATAGTCTCATTAATGGCCATTGGTTAATTTTGTGTCCCCTTCCTCCCAAATGCTTTTGTGTATGTCTCTACACTGTTACTTTTGTAGTTCTTATTCCTTTTTACCTCCAGCCCCATGATGCATAGGTGTGGTGCATAGTTACTCTCCTTATTCTTTCCATTTGAAAATAAATGTCTGAATTTGGCTTAGCATTTGACTGCTTATAATACTCTTTTCAGGGCTTCAGGTGAACATGAATCATCCAGGAGAGTTAAATCTGAGCTGCTTGTTCAAGTTGATGGTGTAAATGTCAGTTCTTCTGGTGAAGATCGTAAGATTGTAATGGTGTTGGCAGCTACAAATTTCCCTTGGGATATTGATGAGGCACTGAGGTACTTATTACTTAAGCTTTTCATATTGTATAGCTCTGAAATCAACAGTGTAGCTTATGCGTATGTTCCCTCAAGGTTTATTTTTCCTAACTTGTGTACCTTTTTAATTGCTGTTGATGTAATTCAGGAGACGATTGGAAAAACGTATTTACATTCCTCTCCCAAGTTTTGAGAGTCGCAAAGAGCTTATAAAGATAAATTTGAGAACTGTTGAGGTGAGATTTAGATCTTTGTTTAGATTTTGCAATTGATTATGTTTATTATACATTTTATCATATACAAGTGGATGTCGTTATGTGATACAATATCATCATAAAACTACCAGCACTTCCAAAAGGGGGGAATAGAGAATACTTTGTGATGGACTAATTGTGAGAACTACAGTAGTGGTGAGGACTCCTGTCTCTGCTGGGTAGTATGTGATACACTCATCCTTTACACAATACTATATTTTAATTAAATGTCGTGATAGAATATACTCAAAGACAGAGTGTTCCGTTATTGTCAGGAAGGGAGCAGATCCGGTGACCCATGTATTAATACGAGTAGTATAAAATTAAAAGAAAAATCTTTATCATTTGATGCTCTCCTCATTAAATCTATCACCACCTCGCCACAACCATACATCCACCATGCTATCTTTGGACTTCGGTGAATTCCCGATCATCAGGCGAATTCCCAATCATCAATAATATTGTTGGTGTTAGAATCAAGATGCATAGTTTGGCAACCATGTTTCCTAATTGTACTTCCTTACATCACGTGAGAAAAACAAATAATTTTCATAATCCCTTGAAAAAGAGTTTACTCCTTCCCTTCTACGGTGTCATTAGGTTTAGGAACCAATGGCAGCGCTAATGGAGAAATCCAAAAAAGGGTTTAGGGTAATTTCTATTGGCGTTGGTAATTCATACCCTGAACCCTTTTATCGTAACCTTGTATGAGACTGAGATATTGACGCTGGTTGAGTTAAGATATGTGGCCGGCATCCTGACATCACTCTCATCCTTGGTTAGCACCGCCTAAAGCACGACTATTGTTTGTCGTTATCTTGAGTGAAAAGGGAAGAGGTCATAATTTTATTCAGGATGTTGGCGTTTTGGAAAGAGGGAGGAGGAAATATCAGGTGCGTTGATGGTGTGACTGGTTTTAATGAACTGACGACAGGAGAAAGTTTAGTTGGCTGTGTAGAGAGGAAGATTGGTTGATGATATGTTTCCACGCGTCAAGAATTCAATCTAAACTTTTTGAAGTTGTCTTATAGTTGGAGCCAAGTTGCTTCCACTTGGATCATGATAACATGAGAGCATAATTTTGTTCTCATTTTGTATATGGACATCGCCTTTATGATTTCTGTTTGTATATTGATGTCACCCACAATATATCTTTTTTTGTATATGGGCGTCACCCCTTGGTGTCTTTAAGAACACTGCTATTTTTGTAGTTGTCGTATAGTTGGAGTCAAGTTGCTTCCGTTTGGATCATGATAGCGTGACATCAACTATATGCCTTTTTGTATATCGGTGTTGCCCACAATGTGTGTATTTTATATATGGGCGTCACCCCTTGGTGTCAATAAGAAGACTACTTTTCTTACTTATGAAAAGGAAGTTGACGTGTCGTCTCTTAGGTGAGGAAGTCTGACCCCAGAATTAATCGAGGGGTACTCATGCACTTCAGCCATGTAAACTAGGATGTATGTGCTGTGCTGATTCTATTGAAGTAGCATATTTCTTTTTCCAGATTGATTATGTTGAGCTTGTATTTAATTTATGTTGCATAGTTTGTAGCCCTAGTCCCTGCATTCAAACAAGCTGGGTACATTTTCTTTTGGAATAGAGTTATAGGTATATCAAGTACTAGTGTGGTTGTCGGCCATCTTTGGAAGTACATTACTTTTATGCCCTTGTGAAATGCATAGATATAACTTGTAAGAACGGCCCAAATAGAATATGGATATAACCTGCTGGAACAAAGGGAGTTACTATGTGAAAGGAAGACTTTATGCTATAGAAAGTTTAGAAACTTAAAATATCGAAAACACATTCTCGAAAACACATTCTAAGCCTTTAGTTATCCGGATACAAAAAGCCACGGAATATAGTAAATGGGTAGGGACGTAGAGTTTCATACTGTTATGTTTGAGAAATGGGAATTATTTTAATGAGATATTTGGCATCTACTTGATTATAGATGTCGCCTGATGTGGACATCGAGGAAGTGGCTCGAAGGACAGAAGGCTACAGTGGAGACGATCTGACCAACGTTTGCAGGGATGCTTCCCTGAATGGTATGAGGCGTAAAATTGCGGGCAAGACGAGAGACGAGATTAAAAGCATGTCTAAGGACGAAATTTCAAATGACCCGGTCGCAATGTGCGACTTTGAAGAAGCATTGCGGAAAGTTCAGCCGAGTGTCTCGGCTACTGATATTGAGCGCCATGAGAAATGGCTTTCTGAATTTGGTTCAGCTTAGAATGGGCAGTTAAGTTTCTGCTATCAACAGGCTTCTTCTGGGGCTAGTTTTGTAATTTTTCCAGTATCGGAACATGTTGGAAAGTTCAGCAAGTGTGATGGTTGAGTGGTTTTTTTTTTTTTTTTTTTTTTTTTTTTGTTTGGGTGTGGGNNTTTTTTTTTTTTTTCTTTCGAAGAAAAATTGTAATCACATGTATCAATGGCAATGCATCAGTTTCCTGTTTACACCTGCAGCAAAAATGCATTATGTATTATTTGCGTTATTTACTGTATAATTCCGACTGTCAATCTTCCAGCTATTGGTACTCGTAGGCTTATACATTATTTCCTCCTGTTCATACGTCGGACTTTTTCACTTTTTCCATTTATTTCAGATTCACTACATTTTTATACGCATGTTTCAGTACAGGTATTTTTCCTTTTCTTGTTTTTCTGAATAAAAGATCAATTTCATCAATCAATCAATACTATATA